>JAQISU010000018.1:1117500-1342500 GCA_029339505.1 Unio delphinus | reverse complement strand
TCATTGTTCACCATATTCAGGTTTCAAGCACCATTATTACAAAAAAGGACTCCAGAAATCATCTGAACTCAGTCAAAACATATTCTAAGTCTTTCTTCACATGAAAAACATTCTTTTGAAGTATAACTTTTAAAATTTGAATGGTTTATCCCAAGGATGAAATCAAATACTTCTAATTTTGTTAATATATGCATTACAGTGTGGTACCTTGCACATTGGATTGTTGGTTTCCCATAATTGAAGACACTCAGACTTAGACCATTAGTTTAAATACAAAGTTACATGTCACACAGACTTGGGGTACATATTACATAATATAACTTGTTCTTGGCATCATACATGTAACAATGGTATTGTAATGCAGTGATATAATACTGGGACCAAGTATGGTATTGTGGTATTGTAATGCAGTGATATAATATTGGGACCAAGTATGGTATTGTGGTATTGTAATGCAGTGATATAATACTGGGACCAAGTATGGTATTGTGGTATTGTAATGCAGTGATATAATACTGGGACCAAGTATGGTATTTTGGTATCGTAATGCAGTGATCTAATACTGGGACCAAGTATGGCATTGTGGTATCGTAATGCAGTGATATAATACTGGGACCAAGTATGGCATTGTGGTATCGTAATGCAGTGATATAATACTGGGACCAAGTATGGTATTGTGGTATCGTAATGCAGTGATATAATACTGAGACCAAGTATGGTATTGTGGTATCGTAATGCAGTGATATAATACTGGGACCAAGTATGGTATTGTGGTATCGTAATGCAGTGATATAATACTGGGACCAAGTATGGTATTGTGGTATTGTAAGTCAGTGATATAATACTGGGACCAAGTATGGCATTGTGGTATTGTAATGCAGTGATATAATACTGGGACCAAGTATGGCATTGTGGCATCGTAATGCAGTGATCTAATACTGGGACCAAGTATGGCATTGTGGTATTGTAATGCAGTGATATAATACTGGGACCAAGTATGATATTGTGGTATTGTAATGCAGTGATATAATACTGGGACCAAGTATGGTATTGTGGTATTGTAATGCAGTGATATAATATTGGGACCAAGTATGATATTGTGGTATTGTAATGCAGTGATATAATACTGGGACCAAGTATGGCATTGTGGTATTGTAATGCAGTGATATAATACTGGGACCAAGTATGGCACTGTGGTATTGTAATGCAGTGATATAATACTGGGACCAAGTATGGCATTGTGGTATCGTAATGCAGTGATATAATACTGGGACCAAGTATGTTATTGTGGTATTGTAATGCAGTGATATAATAGTGGGACCAAGTATGGTATTGTGGTACTGTAATGAAGTGATATAATACTTGGACCAAGTATGTGGTATTGTGGTATTGTAATGCAGTGATATAATATTGGGACCATTATGAACTAAGAGTTCTGTACTTGATGTATCAAAAGTCCCAATAGTTCAAAGTGATAATATCACCAATATGATGTGATAAATAGATCAAGAAATGACAGATGTTTTGTCTGGTTGCAAAAAAAATGATTTGCATGGTGTGGTTCAACCTAACAACTCTATGTAGTACAAATTAGGTGTAAAGACAAAGTCTGTTTAAGACAAGTTCATTTAAACTCTGGAGAAAATAGTGTGTGTGTGTGGGTGTGTGGGTGTATGTAGAACTAATTAAAAACTTTTGTTTTATAAAGGGTGTCTCTGAATCAGTTTCATCCTAATAATCCGTCACTCAAACCGCATGCAGTTAATTGACCTGAAATGTACTACATAACTGGGTATTTTGGCATGAGCTTTATTTTGGCATTCATACAGATGGAAATTATTGTCCAACACAATATTGTTAAAACTTTCTTTAGTTACAACCCCCAGGTACATGTAGACATTGCTTGGCATTCCTGAATCTTCCAAACATACAAACATTTCTTCGATTACCAAATTCACCTTTCTCACATGCTTAAAAAGTGCATCCTGATTTTTCCAATGTAAGTCAATTTTGGTATTTCTTGGAAAATCTATTTTGATTTCTTATCACATAAATCTCATACTAGACCTTAACTCACAAGTGCATGATTAAGCCATGTGTACTGCAACTTAAATACGATGACAATCATAACAGTGTGAGCAAGAGAGAGAGAGAGAGAGAGAGAGAGAGAGAGAGAGAGAGAGAGAGAGAGAGAGAGAGAGAATCTGCAACAGGTATTTTTAAGGTGCTATAAATTACATTGTAAAATATGTGCCTTTCATCTGACCTTGGATGCATTCTGATGCATTCTGCCTAATCACTGATGTTTTGTAAACAATAAACATTTACATTTTTTTTATGTGTTGATGAAAGCTAACAATAATTATGAGAACAAATTGCACTCCAAGCTTCTAATCTCCTCTGCATTTGTCTGAAACAGAGAGTGAAGACAACTACACAGGCCTGGCAAAATATATCATTATTTTTAAGCCTCAGTTTAGACATTGATATAAAATAGAAATAATTTAGGAAATCAGTAGGAGTTAGAAACAAATTGGGACAACTATTATTGTCATGTTATTTTTGGCTAATCATCCCTACAGAATGAAAAAATATCCAAATATATACACATTTTGATCAGAAAATCAAGAAGTAAATAGAGGAATATTTGAAATTGTTAGTTTTTACATGTAAATTTTTATTATTTGCATTTTTCTAGAACTTATCTGCAATTACAAAAAATTTGGATAACAAGATAAAATTGATCCCTATGGTCAGGCTGGAGAGGGAATTATAGAGCAAGGACCCAAGAGTTCCATCAATAAACAACTAAACAATTTCAAATATTTTTAGTAACAAAGGCTGTTTATTCAGATAATGAGGGCAATATACATTGTTATAATCAAACAAGTGATGACCTGGTTCAGCTAGGAAAAATTCACACAACCCTATCATCATTATTCCTTTGAAGTCAGTCACAACTCAAGCTATAATTTTCTTTGAACACTGAAGTCAATCACAATTCAAGCTACAATTTCCACTGAACACTGATATCTGTCATAATTCAAGCTATGATTTGCCTGGAATACTGAATTTGATCATAATTCGAGCTACAATTTCTCTTGAACAATGAAGCAGCATAATTCAAGCTACAATTTCCTCACATTCAGTGCATGTGTATCTGCCTTTTTTATGTTAAGACACCTTACAGACATTCTTTTCTTCTCCTGTATTCATCATTTGCTTTACTATAAAGTTTAAAGTTAAACAAGGATAAAAGACTGACTTTTATGTTAAAATGACATTTGTTCATAACTTGGCACATCCTAGATTGTAACCAAAAACTAGAACAATTCTGATTGGTTACTTTCATCAGATGTGCTATGGGTCTTATGGAGAAATAACAAGCAGTGTGACATAAATTGAACAAAATCTCATCGATAATTTTTTTATTGTGCTGTATTGTGATAAAAACTGCATGGAATATTTTAGAAATGAGATAAAACAAAAAGTCATACACATCACATGTTAAGACTCCCTGATAAACATCCGTTTCCTGAAATCGAAAGGATGTGGAACCAAGAAGCAAGCTCGGTAACCTCATGATCTTACAAAACTCACATTATTTGGGATGATTTAAAACTGTCAAAAAATATTTATAGTTTTGCCTGACTTTTCAGGTTTAACTAGAATTAAAGGCGTTGATATGAGTTAGAGAAATACTTACTCTGTTAATGCTCTCAATATCCCCGTAGAATTCCATGGTGCCCCCAAAGTTGTGCAACATGCACCAGATAAAGGGCTGGCCATAAAATGAGTTTGTCTTGTTGTATATAGGAAGGACCTCGGCAAACAGGTCTAAAACTATCATCTTACCCTGCAAAACAAAATAAGACAATCCCACAGATTGGAATATTCTTCCAGCCTGAACCACCACTGCATAATCACTTACCATCACTGCATAATCACTTACCATAACTCACAAAAATGGCATTTCCAAAGAAAATGTTCATTATGTGACATATTCAATTGTTTGCTATCGATATGAATCAGGTATTAAAATAAACACATAAAATGTTTCTTTATACCAATAGAGTCTGAATTGAGCATGTTAATTATTCAAACACTGAATACCTTATACACACATGTACATGTAAAAGTGAAAGTTCAAGGTGACCTTTCCATATTACTGATTATCATCATAGAGAACTTTAAATACCAGTAACGCAGACCTACCTGAGGTACAGAGGTTAGCAATGCCTCTATCTGTGGAGGTTGCCAAAATGGTGACTGGAACAGCCAGCCCTGCATCAGCCTGAGAATCAGTGATAAACAGCTTATAAAATGAATGATTATGTAAAAAGAAATGGAACTTGAAAGTGTACTGGACCTGTGTAATTTAATCAGATCAGCAGAAAGAAAGGACAGCTTAGAATGAACTAAATGACATCAAGCAAATACTTGCAATTTGGTTGGATCTGAAACATTCAACTGAAAATCTGAGAAATTAGTACAGTTGAACCTGTCTTGAAAGACCACCCTTATGCCAAAAAATAATGGTCTCTCAAGACAGGTGGTGTCTCATAACAGGTCATAACACTATATAATCAATAAATCTGTGCATCAAGACTCTGGTCTCCCCAAACAGGTGCTCTCTCATAGCAATGGTCTATCAAGACAGGTTTTACTGTAATAATACATTAACAAGCTAGAAAATGGCAACAAAGCAGCACTTCCCATTTTTTCTTGGACTTATAATTAACTTATTTTAAAAATGTATCCAATTGTTCTCTTCCACTGTATGAAGATAAATGAGCCAAAAATAATCCCAAATCCAAAGGCTTTCAAGGGTTTTATGATGTCAATTCCAAACATGTTGTGCAAATGTATCAATAAAAATAGATGACAGATTTGAACAGAACAGGATAATGATGACATTAACCAAGCCTATATGTTAATGACAACATGAGGATAATAACAACAATGATAAATGAAACATACTGATAAAATGTGTAGAGCTGCAGAGAATTTTTCCATCAAATGAGTAAAGTACTCAATATTTTGAACTCAGTGAGTAACAAGAAATTAACTAATTGATGACTATTGTACACATTAGTGAGTAACAAGCAATGAACTAATGAACTAATTGATGAACACTGTACACATTAGTGAGTAACAAGCAATGAACTAATTGATGAACACTGTACACATTAGTGAGTAACAAGCAATGAACTAATTGATGAACACTGTACACATTAGTGAGTAACAAGCATTGAACTAATTGATGAATACTGTACACATTAGTGAGTAACAAGCAATGAACTAAATGATGAACACTGTACACATTAGTGAGTAACAATCAATGAACTAATTGATGAACACTGTACACATTAGTGAGTAACAATCAATGAACTAATTGATGAACACTGTACACATTTCTTTGTAAGATTACTTAGACTTCAAAACCGTGGGCAGTACCTGTTGGCACATCTTTTGGAAGAGTATAGAGAAGCAATTATCACATTTCTATTTGTCATTGTATTAAAAGATTCAAGAATATATTTTACTTTGGCTTAAAGTGTGTTTATGAGGTCATTGTGTTTGTTTTGAACAGTACATTGTGCTCTTTTGTGCTTATCAAACTGATAAAAGTATTAACTGAAATTGTTTTTCATTGTCACCTTTTACTGAAACATGTGCCCCAGTGAGCATGTATTAATCTCTATTGTATGATACTTGAATTCGCAACATGCCAACATGTTTAGCCATGTGATAAAATAAGCATGGACAGATCATTACTCCAACTCTATCATGTAGCTGGAAGTTCAGAAGAAATGAAAAACCTAATAAAAGGTACAAAATTAAATTGTATTGTGATAGGCTTAAAAAAATGTCATAAATATATATTACAATAACAACTACAAATTATAATAATAAAATCCTCTATTAAACCACCTTTTAAAAAATCACAAAATAACGACAAGACATAATAAGAAATGTGCATTCTGGAACACATGATATAGGACTTGACCAATACTTTGTATTAATCAGTCTCACTTAGTTATATAAGATTAACAGGTTGAAGTTTTCCTTTTCTGAGCCACATGACCAGTCACAGGTGTAACTGTCAATAGAATGTTATTATACTCAGTATTAACAGAGTATTTGACTTAGTGGTACTTGTTTGTCTAGTCTATCTACACACACAAATCTGAAGACAATATTTCCAGCTGTATATTTCACACTGCTTACTGAATAAATTTCAATTCAGACTGTAATCAATTAAAGGGTTTATTATTCTCTTTATAGATGGATTTAATCACACAGAGTAATCAGAAAGAAATGTAAGTATAAAACTCTGATGCTATACTCTCCATAAAAAATATGCAGATATACATTATATGGATTATGTATACCATTGGATGATACACATTATCTGGATTATGCATAACATTGGATGTTATACATTATCTGGATTATGTATACCATAGGATGATATACATTATCTGGATTATGTATACTATAGGATGATATACATTATCTGGATGATGTATACTATAGGACAATATACATTATCTGGATTATGTATACTATAGGATGATATACATTATCTGGATTATGTATACTATAGGATGATATACATTATCTGGATTATGTATACTATAGGATGATATACATTATCTGGATTTTGTATACTATAGGATGATATACATTATCTGGATTATGTATACTATAGGATGATATACATTATCTGGATTATGTATACTATAGGATGATATACATTATCTGGATTATGTATACTATAGGATGATATACATTACCTGGATTATGTATACCATTGGATGAAATACATTATCTGGATTATGTATATCATTGGATGTTATACATTATCTGGATTATGTATACCTTTGGATGCTATACATTATCTGGATTATGTATACCTTATGATGATATACATTATCTGGACTACACTGGACTGTTTATAAAATAAACTCATATACATTATTTGGATTATGTATACCATATGGTCATATATATATATATAACCTGGATTATGTATACAATGTGCAGATATACATTATCTGCATCACAACTACACATAAACTATGCTAATACATTATCTGGATTACACATACATTATGCTAATATATTATCTGGACTACATATAAATTATGCTAATATATTATCTGGACTACATATAAATTATGCTAATACACTATCTGGACTACACATACATTATGCTAATATACTATCTGGACTAAAATATGATAATATATTATCTAGACTACACATAAAATATGCTAATGCAGTATCTGGACTACACATAAATTATGCTAATACATTATCTGGACTACATATAAATTATGCTAATACACTATCTGGACTACACATACATTATGCTAATATATTATCTGGACTAAACATAAAATATTCTAATACATTATCTTGACTACACATACTATGCTAATACATTATCCGGACTAAACATAAATTATGCCAACACATTATCTGGACTACACATAAATTATGCTAATACATTATCTGGACTACACATAAAATATGCTATTACATTATCTAGACTACACATAAAATATGTTAATACATTATCTGGACTACACATAAAATATGCCAATACATTATCTAGACTACACATAAAATATGCCAATACATTATCTGGACTACACATAAAATATGCCAATACATTATCTGGACTACACATAAAATATGTTAATACATTATCTGGACTACACATAAAATATGCCAATACATTATCTAGACTACACATAAAATATGTTAATACATTATCTGGACTACATATAAAATATGTTAATACATTATCTGGACTACACATAAAATATGCCAATACATTATCTGGACTACACATAAACTATGCCAATACATTATCTGGACTACACATAATATATGCTAATACATTATCTGGAAGAAGGGATGTGTAATAAGTCAAAAGTATTTCTACCTTGTCAAATGAAGATGAAAGGGACAAATGTTGACTATTACACCAAAATTGAATAATTTGACATATTTTTATTTATCAAAATTGTAATAAACTTACCAAATTGCTTGTGGATCAGCCTGTACCATTGCATTATATATGGCTTTCCCTGAGGATCTTATGTACTCTGGGTCACTGGCAAGAGAAGGAAACAAGGGACATAACCTTCACTGGCAAGAGAAGCAAATAATGACTACAACATAGTCATATGTGCATCTAACTGAATTTCATGACAATCCACAGTGCAGTGCAAGACTAATTTAATTTACTTAGTGTCATGGCAATCCATCTTAAACTGCAAAACTAGTTCACTAACAACTTGAGATTTGTGGTATGACCGATGGATGAACACACATACATAGGTATTTTTATATAACCCAGCCTTTACAAAGGTAAAGGTATTACTGAAAAATATAAATTGTGCAACATGGCACTAACAATATAAATATCAAATGTAAGAACAAAAATAAAAATTAAAAGTCTCAAAATTAATAACATTGAGAATGACAACCATGAAAACAGATTAGAAATAGACAGACAAAATAGCTGTAGGATACTTCTCTGAGGTAGGAATACTCCAAAGAATATTCAAAGATTTGTTCAACTGATTAAAAGTTCAAATGAATTTGGTTCTTGCAAGTATTGGAAAAAGAGCATGTCGGCAAGGCACAAGGGGAGACCACTAACTTCTACCTTGGCAAGTAGATGATCTACAGCAAATCTGTTACAATAACAAGCCCAAATACACAGCTAATACCTGTGTTAGCAAATAACTGTGTTAGCTAATACCTGTGTTAGCAAATACCTGTGTTAGCAAATAACTGTGTTAGCTAATACCTGTGTTAGCTTTTGTGGGCTTGATTTGCAAGGTAGTGGTAATTATGACTGTAACAGTAAAATATTTGAGGAAGAAATGATTTAATACCTGCTTCTGGGAATGAGCTCATTGAATGAATCTGCATTATATACATGGTCCACACCAAATTCTGCTTTCATCTGGAATTCCAGAAATACAGGCATCACCAAAATTGAATTATGGGTAAAATGGTCTGTCTCATGTTCTTTCTTTCAGGAAATGATGATTTACATTTGTAACCAAATTTAACTGATTAGAAACGGCTGACCTTTATCCTACATTAATAATGAAAGTTCTACTTAATTTTACTATAAATTTATATTTTAAATAATATTTAAGTCAAAACCTTATTGCAAAATATTTTTACAAAATTGCATGTTGTGTAGTAAGTATAAGCAAAATACTAAATCCCAAAATCCTATAAAAATCCTAAAATCCTATAAAAATCCTAAAATCCTATAAAAATCCCAAAATCCTATAAAAATCCTCAAATCCTATAATTATGGGTGAATATAAGGAGTTACTAAAATGAGAATGATGGATTATCTCTATCTACTGATTTTATAAGTCTTAAAGATAACAATTAAGAGTTTAATGTTGTTTTTATGCATCTATCATGGTATACAATGTCAGTTACTAAATCATACAGCAAGTAATTCCCAACAGTTTATAGCAAGATAAACTCAAACATGATTTTGGTCTTCTAAAAAAAAACGCTGAAAATGTGAAAGGGGGGTTTGGTGGTACTCCCCCAATGGGGTGTCTAAAACTTAGAAAGAAAAAACATTAAACTCTTAAAAATGCAATACTTTATATAATTTTATTTCTGTATTTATTTTTAGTTTGTTTTCTAAAGATATTTCGGATCAATTTAAGAGATTTATTTAAGCATATGAATTCTTGTTGAAGGCGTCTGCTATGTAGCTATTTAAAGAACAGGGGATTCTCCATCTGTAATGTAATAAATACATAAGGATCAAACAAATTCTACCAATGGTAGGCTATCTAAGGTTTTGAACATTCCACAGCATGATCTTAACATTTTATCTAAATTGATTCATGTGATCTGTGTAGAAGTTCAATGTTCAAAGCAAAAGATATGTTATCTTGTTTGACAATTAATAGCTTGTGGATCTGATGATCTCATGAGATCATTGGCACTTGATTTAAATATTACTGACCAAGCATGCGAGTAACCAATTTTCATTTCTTCAAATCTGTTTTCATGCTCATTAACAGTTTATGCTACCTACATGGGCTACTTGCAAATGAAATTTAGAACAGGGGTAAATACTTATAGTGATGGGAGGGTCCAATAGTCAAAATTTGCATGACATTGATCATGACATTTGCAATGGTGGAGTAGTGGATCCATCCCCCACCCAACCCCACATCATAACTATCAGAGTCTCTATTTTACATTGCAGGTGTGTGAATCCAATTGTTATAATGTTAGTCTTTGAACCCTCCTCCTCCCAATCCCTTTTACCTATAGTTTTAAATTCATTTGTAAAAAGCCACAGTGAAAGTACAGTATCACCAATGTTATTCTTGGCAAATTTTGAGTTTCCTATCTTTGTCTTTTAATCTTTACAAAGAAAGAATTATTTATATTCAGAAACACTGCAAATATGTGTTATCTGATTCTGTATTTATTCAATTTCTAAATAAATAATAAACCCACCATTTTTATTTCTTTTTAAAGGCATGAAGTGTGTTTGCCTTCCAGTTCAGTGTTAACATTACTTTGCATGTGACTATTTATAGAAGTTAGTATAAAGTAGTTCTCTGTAAAATTTATACAGAAATAAACACAAATGGGTCTGATCACATGGTTATGTTCTGACCAATGGAAATCTTTCCTACATTTATCAACTGATGCTTATATATAGCTATCAACTAGAAAAAACAATTTCTGAAATATAATTATACCTGAAAAGTAAACAGTTTTCACAAAGATCTCATAGTTTTTTTTATCTGTTTATATATGTACTTTAGTTGCTTTCCATTTGGAAAATGTACGTTATTAAAAATGCTGAAATACAGGGAAAAAGAAGACTATATGAAAGACATTGCATCTTTGTACAAAGTGATGACTGTAAACTTTCTTGAGAGACTTTCATTATACATTCACTTATTTGCTATGCATAAATTTTGGGGCTTCAATGGACTGAATTCATAAAACTTGTCTTTATACAAACAAAGAAGGTATTAAAAGCCTATTGGTTATTTTCAAAGAAAAATATGTAAAACTTTCCATAGAAGAGACAACTGCATATATATGTGACATAACTTTGTCCTGGCCTAACTTTGCTATATAGACTGGATTCAACACACTAACCATATATACTTGCTTATAAGTCAAGTCAAACTGCAAAGAACAAAGAATCTAATCTGCAATAGCATAATCTGCTAGCTGATCAAGGTTTATGTTGTTATTTTCTACTCCTAACCCTAACAAACTGAACAGAGCCAGATTTGCTGATGCATTATGTGATCACAGATCTGGGTCTGTGCAGTGTACAGTTGGACAAGTCTTATAAGTGATTATATATGGTATATATGGTAAAAATATTGTTTCAATCAATCAAGAGAGGTTAAATTCATACAGTAAAAAGGCTTACCTCCTGCATGAACATTGTTCCAATCTTTTGAAAGAGAGGATCATTGAACTCTAACTGATAAGTGCTGCAAAAGAAACATAACTGTTAAAATATGTATGAGCCTCTTTATAATAATGGTCATGAAATGTCTTCAACTCAGAACAAACAATTGACCCATGAGGGCCTGCGATTGCTCATCTGTCCAACATTAGTGACATGAGCCAAGGCAAAGCATTATTGATTAATAGGATGAAGCGGTTCTGAAGAAAATGTTATTCAAAGGTTTCTCAATTTATTTTATGGAAGTGTGGCATTATCTGTATAAAAAGAGTGGTATGGATGCCCTGATGAGATCTGACAAATGTTTCATATTTTTTATTGAGCCATATTCATCACAATGCCAAGATTTAGTGCTTTTTTGGGTTCATCGTAATGTACTTTTTAATTGCACGGTCTCCCTCACAAACAACGCTGGGGACCAATCTCGGAGTATACACAATGTTTAGGTCAGTTGAACTGGAGTCCGTTAGTGAAACATAGCACAGAGAAAAAAATTTGAGTTTGATTCTGGATCGAATGGATAGCCAGTGTATGGTACAGAGTAGCAGAGAGGTTATGCTCTTGTCGTGGTACTCTAAGGATGATCCGAGCAACTGTGTTTTGAACTTTAAGAAGTTTCTGGAGTAGATATGGAGACGAATCAGACAGAATTGAGTTACAATAGTCCAGTCTTGAAAGTACTAATGAACACACAAGTGTTTTAGTGGCATCAACTGAAACATATCTGCGAATAACGTTCACTGCTTGTGGACATGGCTGATAATAAAAAGAAGTTTTCCAATGTGACACTGGCTAAATTGCCATTGGTTGTGTAAGGAAGGTGATTACTAAAAATAGGTAACAATATGGAAAGTATTATGTCATCGGTAAAAGGTCAAGGGACTAACCAGCTCTATTTAGGCCCAAAGTTTCCCATTTTTATTAGTTGGCTATATTTAGCAGTTGGATAAACCCTGTAGTTATCACATTAACCACGGCCACCTTGATAACTTGTCACACTTTACCTCCCTCATCTCCTGAGTGCCTTGATAACAATGCTGAGTTTGCATCGCTTGTGTCCTGAGCGCCGAGTTTGAGTGGCAATATTTTGCTATGCCTGTATCCCAAACGACGAGTTAAATCAACGCAAGCTATTGGTTGATTTGAAGCCATTTCCTAATTAAGCAGGCAGTTTAACCAGTAAAATGTTAGCTTACATAGATAGAGTGTACATTGCTGAAGAAAGGGGAAAAAAATTTGACTTCGATAGTGGCAAAATTAGTGGAAATATTTAGATTAGAAAATGAAGAAAGATACGAGAATCAGCCGCTGGAAGTAGACTTTTACTTGACAGACTGAAGAAGTATTCACATGAAGTTTAATTTGCAATAGAGATGACATGTCACGTGTTGCTAGTGTTAATTATTCAATGCGAATTCATCATGGATTTTTATGGATTATTCATGGCAAGAGAAACAAATTGGTACGAAAATCATGTTATCTTTATCTGTCAGTTTTATTTCTGCATGTAGTTCGAAATTTTTATACCATTTTGGTAAATAATTTTATTGAGAACTGCTGTGTCAAATTTTAGCTTAATTAAAGGAACGTAAATATAAAAAAATAACATTACTAACATTTATTACTCATAGCTCTCTGAAAAAATCTGCAAGCCAAGTATTCTCAGCAAGTCTCAGGGTTACAAGCACTGGTAAGGCTAACACTGCTCAAGGCGATCTCTGCAAGTATGCTGTCGGGCACTGCCTAACTGTTTGGCTCAGGGGTTAATGTGTTAAAGAGGTTACAGTGTAGTGTCACATAAATATCAGACTAACTTACCAACAATACTTTTTAGGAAATCCAAGCCAGTCTCCATTCACTGTGTAGTTGGCAGTTGGATAGAGCCTGCAGTAAGAAGTAGTCTCATTTATACCTGCAGTAATAAGTAGTCTCCTTTATGCCTACAGTAAAAAGTAGTCTCTTTTATGCCTGCAGTAAAAAGTAGTCTCTTTTATGC
This sequence comes from Unio delphinus, assembly GCA_029339505.1. Lineage (NCBI taxonomy): Eukaryota > Metazoa > Mollusca > Bivalvia > Unionida > Unionidae > Unio > Unio delphinus. Next base: position 1,328,992 of record JAQISU010000018.1, on the reverse strand, counting down.
CTGCAGTAATAAGTAGTCTCTTTTCTGCCTACAGTAAAAAGTAAAAAGTAGTCTCATTTGTCATTTGTGCATGCAGTAAGAAGTAGTCTTCTTTATGCCTGCAGTAAAAATCAGTCTCCTTTATGCCTGCAGTAAAAAGTAGTCTCATTAATGCCTGCAGTAATAAGTAGTTTCCTTTATGCCTGCACTAAAAATCAGTCTCATTTATGCCTGCAGCAAGAAGTAGTCTCATATATGCCTGCAGTAATAAGTAAACTCATTTATGCCTACAGTAATATGTAGTCTAATTACTGCCTGCAGTAAGAAGTAGTCTCCTTTATGCCCGCAGTAAGAAGTAGACTCATTTATGTCGGCAGCAAGAAGTAGTATTCTTTATGCCTGCAGTAATAAGTAGTGTCCTTTATGCCTACAGTAAGAAGTAGTCTCCTTATGCCTGCAGTAAGAAGTAGTCTCCTTTATGCCTGCAGTAAGAAGTAGTCTCATTTATGTCTGCAGTAAGAAGTAGACTTATTTATGTCTGATTTTAACCAAAGTACATAGCATAGATAAGAGCCAAAATGTTTATAAAATAACAACATCTGAATTACAAGGAATTACAATATTTTTTTAAAAATTATTGTGTACCACCTTATAAATGAGATCACCTTATAGTAAGGTATCCTACAAGCATGAATGAGTATACTGTACACAAAATCCCAAAAATGAGGCATCTAATATCTATTTTTAACTCAAAAATCAATAATCAAAATCAACTTTTTTTATAATGATTATCACTGTACTAATGTATTGCTTTGTGGTTTAATAATGATTATCACTGTACTAATGTATTGCTTTGTGGTTTTATACTGATTGTCACTGTTCTAATGTATTGCTTTGTGGTTTTATAATGATTATCACTGTACTAATGTATTGCTTTGTGGTTTATAATGATTATCACTGTACTAATGTATTGCTTTGTGTTTTATAATGATTATCACTGTACTATTGTATTGCTTTGTGGTTTTATAATGATTATCACTGTACTACAGTATTGCTTTGTGGTTTTATAATGATTATCACTGTACTATTTTATTACTTTGTGGTTTTATAATGATTATCACTGTACTACAGTATTGCTTTGTGGTTTTATAATGATTATCACTGTACTAATGTATTGCTTTGTGTTTTATAATGATTATCACTGTACTAATGTATTGCTTTGTAGTTTTATAATGATTATCACTGTACTAATGTATTGCTTTGTGGTTTTGGTATTGCTTTGTGGTTTTATAATGATTATCACTGTACTACTGTATTGCTTTGTGGTTTTATAATGATTATCACTGTACTACTGTATTGCTTTGTGGTTTTATAATGATTATCACTGTACTACAGTATTGCTTTATGGTTTTATAATGATTATCACTGTACTAATGTATTGCTTTGTGGTTTTATAATGATTATCACTGTACTAATGTATTGCTTTGTGGTTTTATAATGATTATCACTGTACTACAGTATTGCTTTGTGGTTTTATAATGATTATCACTGTACTATTGTATTGATTTGTGGTTTTATAATGATTATCACTGTACTATTGTATTGCTTTGAGGTTTTATAATGATTGTCACTGTACTACTAAACTGGTTAGTTGTTTTATAATTATTATCACTGTACTACAGTATCACTGTGTGGCTTTACATTGATTATCACTGTACTACAGTACTGCATTGTGACTTTATAATGATTATCACTGTATTTTGCTGTGTTTTTTTGTAATGATTATCACTGAACTACAGTACTGCTTTGTGACTTTATAATGATTATCACTGTAATGCTGTGTAGTTTTGTAATGATTATCACTGTACTACAGTACTGCTTTGTGGTTTTGTGATGATTATCACTGTATTGCTTTGTGGTTTTATAATGAGTATCACTGTTCTACAGTATTGCTTTGTGCCCTTGTAATGATTGTCACTGTACTGCTGTATTGCTTTGTGGTCTTGTTGTTGTTGTAGGGTTTTACGCCATCTTTCAACACACTATAGGCTATACATGGCAGCCAGTATTAATGGTGGAGGAAGAACCTGGAAAACCATCGGAAAGAACCACTTTTCCACAAGAAGCTACTGGCAAGCTTTCTTATATAAACCCACATTGGCTGAATCTTAGACTTGAACCCATGAAGACAGATGACATTGATCCATAACAATGAGCACTTTAGACCACTTGGCCACTCAGGGCCCTGCTTTGTGGTCTTGTACTTACAGGTTACTATATTTGTATGGGAAAATGTGAACGAGTTGTTTGGATGGAAATAATGCCTGACTTTGGGAGTGCAATATATCCATCTGACAAAATATATATGAAGTGCAGTAAGGAGGATGTAATTGCACTTGGAATAAAGTCCAAATTACAGTACAATTTTGAAAGCTTGAGAACCTATGACATGGCTCATGTAATTTTAATTTGCAGAACTACCGTATTTTGTTGTGTATAACGCGCACTTTTTTTACCTAATTTTCTTATCTAAAGTCGGGGGTGCGCGTTGTATACAAGAACTAAAAAAAAAAGATTTTTTCCAGGTCGATCTGAAGAGGATGAAGGCACTCACTACTTGTGAAATATTAAATGATCCATTGTACATTGCATTGTAACTAAAATGTTTACCGGTACCAGCCGTATTAAAGAAATAAATAATGCTTACAAATAGTCTTGTTCTTTGATTGCTTATGTTAACAAACTGGTTTCATTTCACATCACTGTGTCAAGTTTTGTTCTGTCACTGTGCCTCGGCCGGAAATACATGTACATAACGACTGGCAATTTGTTCAAAAGCTGTGCAAAGTGCCGCATTGGAGCAGAACAAATACCACTGTGTGGATTACCATACTTGTTCCGTAAATATTCAGTACCGTATTCCATAACTGTTGATCTAATCGAATTTTTCTTCATTTATTATTGGTTGAATTGAAATATAATATGTGTAGAATTCAACTAGTGTTAATGTTCTCATCAGAGCATCTGTAGGGGACATATTTTTTTGCGACTACGGGTTTTTTCTTACTGATACGTTGTGGAACAAAATAATCAATGTATGAAGTCGAAAAACATTTTTTTCCTCTTTGGAAAATAAGCTTGTTACTTAGTTTTATTTCTCATCTTAAATCATAGTATTTGAGATATCTTTGCGATTATACAGTGATCAATGGCTTCAATGCTTCATTGACTCGGTGTGGTCTTTTCACGGTAATCGGCGCCAGGTAAGCTTTGATGCGCTCAACATAGTTACAATGCTTTCTCTCGGTGAGCAGTATTTAACTGATTCAGGACATACAGCGACTTTTCAAAAGTGATGACGACGAAGTGGAATTTGAGGGATTTGATGCAATAGATTGCGTCAACTAGACGAACATTTAAAGGGCCCTTTTAAGGGCCAACAATAAAATCGGAACGATACAATATCAATATTGCCACTTTTTCATTCACTATCTAAAATGACCAACTGTTGTTGCACTATGAAAATGGAGCGAAATACCGGTAGTCACAATTTTAAAATGCATTATATCACATGTGCGTTATATGGCAGAACTACGTTTTTTCCACTTATTTTGGGTCGAAAATCGGGGTGTGTGTTATACATCGGTGCGCGTTATACACACCAAAATACGGTAAGAAAGTACATTTTGAGGAAATTCAGGATGTAAAACTGTAAGTATATTTTTTGCCATTCTTATTACCAGCTAAAGTTTATGGCTTGTCACTTGCATATTATTTGTAAGGACCCTGTCTGGCATCTATAGCTAGCCTAAATTCAAAACATTTGATCAAAAAAGTTCACATGCAATGTGGCAAAGTAGCTGGAATGTGGCAGTCCACAAAACATCTGCTTTAGCTCATTCAAAAACAGATTTAATCAACCAAAACATAAAACGCCTATTATGTGAGTGTACATGATTTGTTTACAAAATTGTTCCTAATACACTATTGGGCACACATGAGTCTAATATGAAATGCGCGTGAGTGCAATATCATAAAATACTGAATGATTCTGACAATGAAAAGTTAACAGAGAACAAAAATGAGCATATAATAGTGAGTATGACTGTACTACAGTATTGCTTTGTGGTCTTATAATGATTATCACTGTACTATAGTAATGCTCTATAATCTCTAAAACAATCTGGCACATGTAATGACTGACTTCCATTTTATTAGACTTACCAGCATTTTTACATCTCTCCTTTCCTCCCTGTTTATCCTTAAAACAAGGTGTTCAATATACAGCTCTCCCTGTTATAACATGTTCAATATACAGCTCTCCCTTGTTATAACATATTCAATATACAGCTCTCCCTTGTTATAACATGTTCAATATACAGCTCTCTCTTGTTATAACATGTTCAATATACAGCTCTCCCTTGTTATAACATATTCAATATACAGCTCTCCCTTGTTATAACATGTTCAATATACAGCTCTCCCTTGTTATAACATGTTCAATATACAGCTCTCCCTTGTTATAACTGCCTACCATGTTATGTACTGAATCACGGTATAGTAAGAACAGCATATTAAATTAAACTTAAGTATAGCAAGTGCTCATGGAACCAAAAGCAACATAGCTTGAATAATCAAATTTTTCAAAGAATAATGTTATAAAAAAGGAAATAAAAACATATCATACTAAGCTTCACCTTGTTTTTTTCACCTATATTATCAAGCATTTGATAAACATAATGGTTCAAGTTTGCTCATGGATTCCAAAATAGTATCAAAATTAGATCTGGAAAAGCATTATAACAAGGGAAGCTGTAATACGTATAATACAATACTCTTTGTCCATTACTGGAGAAAAATGCTGTCTTCCAAATGATCATCACATTGAAAAAAAATTAAAAGAAATATAGAAATGATCCAGTCAGGTTCTTTATAACTCATCCAGAAATGAATATTACCCCTACAGATTATTTATGCAAAATCAAAGAAACCATAACCAACCTATCAATGGCTTTTGGAACATGTCCAGCAAATCCAGGCAAAACTGGAATCATTCCAAGAGACCGCATCCTGTCCAAGATTTGATGCTGTAGCGCTAACTGAGCATCAATCCAGGTCTGGGCCAAGGGTCCACCCCACCCCTCCATGTTACCAATCCTTGCCCTGCAGTGAAAGAGAAGTAAATTAATATTGCTTTTTTATGAAACATCAAACATTAGTACATAACTTCTTCATATGCAAGTGTTACAGGGATGTGTCTACACTGGTAACTTCATATGCAAATGTTGCTAGGATGTGTCTATATATACAGGTAACTTCTTCATATGCAAATGTTGTAGGGATGTGTCTACACAGGTTAACTTCTTCATGTGCAAGTGTTTAGGGATGCATCTATGATGGTTATTCCTTCATCTGCAAGTCTTGTAGGGATGTGTCTACACAGGTAATTTCTTTATATGCAAGTGTTGCAGGCATGTGTATACAATGACTATTCCTTCATGTGCACATGTTGTAGAGATATGTCAACCATAGATATTCCTTCATGTGTAAGTGTTGTAGGGATGTGTCTACAATGGCTATTCCTTCATCTGCAAGTGTTGTATGGATGTGTCTACACAGGTAATTTCTTCATTTGCAAGTGTTGTAGGGATGTGTCTACACAGGTATTTTCTTCATTTGCAAGTGTTGTAGGGACATGTCTACACAGGTAATTTCTTTATTTGCAAGTGTTGTAGGGATGTGTCTACACAGCTATGTGTTCACATTCTTATACTGATAATGCCTATGTGCAATTTTTCTAATGCATCAAGAAGGAAGCAGGCTAAGATGGTTCAAATTAGAGGCAAGCAAAGACAAACTGCTTTCAGCTCTGGCATTTAACTTGTTTACTAAAACATCTGTAGATGATATTTTTATCACAGAGCCCCAATGTATATCTCATGGGGCGAATGAATAGTTGACTACTAAATTATTTAAATATCAATTTAAAAAAAACAATAATGATTACAGTTACACAAAATAGTTCTCATATTGTAATTGTAAGGACATGGTTATGATAATTCACTATATACTTACTGAACAGATTCCAAATTGCTAATGTGAAACCTATGGCTGTAGCCTGTGGGGGGCCATAAGGTGACATTCTAGGACCCTTCTTTTTCTTTATTACATAAATGATATGGTCATAAGCATCACTTCTGACTGTCAATTACTTCTGTTTGGTGATGACTGTGCAAGATAGTTTAACATCAAGATCCTAATTCCTAATTGGCAACAAAATATACCATCTGGTGATTCCCCCCCACCCCCGATTTTATTGAGTGTTTAAACTTGTATATACATCCTTGGATTTTGAGTGAAGAAAGGCAACATGAAAGGAAGCCACAAATATGATATCAAATGCACTCTTAACAGTGAATTGTGATATCATAATACACTTAATCTGTGATATGGCCGGAGTACTGTATGCTGTAAGATCTCTGCTTTTTAAAAAAATAACATTTCTGGTAGTAGAGATCAACCGGACAAATTATTGTCTCATAATGGATCTTTCTGATGAAATCGTGTCAAACTCTCAGCAGCTCACTAGTAATAAAATGTTTTATTTAGACTGACCTCTGTATGTGGATTGTAAATACAATTCCTCTTCTTTTAACTCAAAGAATTCAATCCTTCAGAACACACATATATTATGCAGTAATCCCTGTCAGAACATAACAGAACATGTGTATTCATCTTCTGTTGGCTTTTTTTCACAAAAAAACTATAAAAAAACCATCTGTTTGGTCCTCCAAAGCTGTCGTTTTGCGGTAACTTCTATGACACATGTACCCTTCATCAAGGAAAGCTGACTACAATCTTCAATAACAACAAGGATACTTTCACAAAAGGAAGTCAGCACCAAACCAAGCTATGAAAAGTTTCATTTTTGCAAGAAAGAAATTATGCTTATGGTCGCTACCAATGGCGACATAAAATGCAAATTAAATTTCCAAACTTTTGAAGCCATAATATATATGAAGGGATTATTTGGAATTTATTTTGCATTACCATAAGTTCTCCTTTTTTAATACATTTTTCACTTTGTATTCTAGGGCAATAATGTTACGTTGAATTTTACAAAGCCTGTTGCTTCTCACTCTCTTTTATTACTTATTTTAAGACCATAGAGTTGTAATAATAATACCATTAATACAACTACTATTATTAGGACCACTCTGGCTATTACTACTACTATTACTACTGCAGACATAATAAAATCAAAATATGTATATATAAATTATAATTTTCAATATTTATAAAATAACTGAAGAAAATCCATTTCTTACAGGATTATTTTACAGATAGAACTGGATTAAGGCCTTCCAGGGCCCTAAATACTGAAAATATGTCCCTCCCCCTTCCTATAATATTTGAACCTAAAAAAAAAAAAAAACAATATTAAAGCTAACAAGGCGGGAAAATACCAGTGTAATTTGAATTTGTCCTGTTGGGTTGGTGCCCTAAACACATGCTTAGTGTGTCTAATGGGAATTCTGGAAGTATTTACAGGCGCTAACTCACCAATCTATCAATTTTCCTTTGCTAACAATAGCATTGTCAGGTGAAGAAACTCAAATAAAAGAATAATAATGAACATGTAAACAGAAGTATGAAATCAATAAAAGAAGCAGACATGATCAGAAAGAAGGAAATTCTGATGGAGGAAATAATGTAAGAAGAATAAGATAAATGATAGTTACAATGAAATCTAGGTTTTCAATAAAACAAAATCCATAAAGAAACGAATAAAAAAGAAAGAATAGAAAGTTATTACCAGGCCAGGAAAGCTGCTCCTCCAAAGTGAGCTTCCAGATCCTCCTTAGTGAAGCCTAGATTCATGTACACCTGAACAGGTAAGATAAGTACCAATTCTATATGCACAGACACACAGACAAAATCTAATTATAATAAAATCTTTAACAATAAAACTTTGTATTTAATTACTAAAACCAAACTGTAATGATTATCAAAGAATGAAATTATAAATCTACATGTATCACTCATGCATTTGAGTGAGAGAGAAAAAAACTGCATTATCCAGTAAAAAATGTGATGATCCATGAACTGTACAAGTCAGATTGCTTGACATGCAATAAAAGTGATGTCTGGAAAAGGTCAACCAACATCAGGGATGAGACTATCATTTTGAGACACAATTTCTTTATCACTACCTTGGAAAAAAAGTATGCAAATAAAGTACTTTCATTCAGCATATCTCTTGGATGTTGAAAGGCTTAATTTTTTAATAAAAGACTGAGGTAGGTATATAAGTACCACTATATTTTCAGTATATTTTGAGCTTGGGAACTACTTTGAAAGTATTTTCAAACTGGTCTTCATTTGTTTTTACCAATAAATGACCCAAATTTGCATTAAAGGTCAGTGGCCATACTACAATATTTTTCATTTTACATCAAATTTGCATTACACGTTTAAAAGTAGTTATACTCACACAAAAAGAATAAAAAAGTATCAAGTGAAAAAGAAATAGTTCAATTACTCAAAATAGAAGTATACAATGGTGTTACTTCCCCTTAGCTACAATTTCGTACCTATAGAGGACACCAACAGGAAATTACATATATTTATCCCACAAGACGAAGCACATGCTTTTTGTTGTCAAAAAATAAAAGAATATAAACTATGGATAGGAAAAATTTAGGCAAAACTATTGTAAACTAATTTAATGTGTAACTTCATATTGATGTGCATGCACGACGCACTAGAATGCACTAGATTACGTCGCTTTCAAAACTGTTTTATTGTTTCAATTTGTTTTCAAAATTCTCATTAATACAGGTAAAAAGGAATTATTGCTGGCTTCCCTATGTCAGCCAACTTTGTAAAAAAAAGGAAAAATGAAATCGACACACTTAAGACACACATCTAAAGGAACCAAAGTTCCTTATGTCAGCTGACTTCACAAAAATATCTCTACAATTAAAAGAATCCAAAGTCAGTTTCTGGAGTTGGCTTGCTTTGCAATAAAATAACATTTGTATCTGATATCTAGTCAGTAAGTTTAAGCGAGGAGTTTATTGCTCGCTGCCAGCTGTGTTTATTCATCGCCTGGGAATCTGTTTTGTTTGCCATATGTAATCATAATTGATGTTCATATGTAAATAGCATATACAGCAATAATTTTATATAATAATACTTTGTAACCCATGCTAGTAAAAAAATTATCATTTGCACTCACAGTGAATGTATTTTCAGATAAAGATTTTTTTGGCAGGATACTGTCATATAGTTAACCTGGATTACAATCATGGTCATTTGGCACCTTATAATTTATCAAGCATGAGTAGCCTTCAATCAGTCTGGTGATATTCTCTTTCCTTGAGTAATTTTGTTATCTGGCATAAGCATTAAAGACTTCAGTTAGGATGCATATACCAGCTGGCATTCGCTATATATATGGAGTTCATGGATGTATTTTTTTACCTTAATAAATTTTGCATGATGAAAAATGCAATAAATGATAACAATGTAAGATTAGTTTCTTTCATTATTTTTTTCAAATAAGTATTTGTTTATCCATTTTATTCTACAGTGCAGAGTGCAGGGGGCACAAAAATATTTTTTTTTCTGATTTGTATGGAATAATGTAGAAAATATAATTCATAATATTGACTAGTACTGACAAGCTTTCACTAAGACATCAACAAATAATAAAAATAACCGGTAAGAGCTTCATATTGCAGCAACTAAATACTGACAAAATGCACAGCATTAATTTCTCTCTCTCTCTCTCTCTCTCTCTCTCTCTCTCTCTCTCTCTCTCTCTCATATGTAATCAAGTGTGTATTATTTGTAGCAGTGTTACAACCTAAAGTTAAATATATTTGTTAAAATATCTCATGTGTGCACTTCTTAGAAAAATGTTAATGTATTCTGTAGAATATCATGTTAAGTATTACTGTTTTATAAATCAATATTGATAATTTGACCAAAGACTTAAATTGAGAATATCATTGTGCAGATGCATAAATTTCGTAGCATAAAAAAAGAAATGTATATAGATATTTTAATTAGAATAAGCAAGATATATCAGTTTGTGTTTACTCATATATATGTATGTTATGAAGTATGATTTTCTTTTAAAGAAAATCAAGATAGTTTAGTTTGTTTAAATCTGTTCAATTCTTTCCTCAAACCTATTCTATTTTGAAACCTATAAAAATTGTCAAAAACATTGTCTTACATAAATTATATATATGTCTTACATAGTATCTACTTGCTGCTTGAAGAAAAGAAATTTTTCAAACTATTGCTAAGTTGAGCCAAATTATCTTTTGGGTTGGGTTGAATTATCTTAATTTTGGCCCAATTAGGCCTGATAGCCAAATTGTCTAGGGCTGAATTGTCTTTGGGCTAAATTGACCATAATCTGGCATAAATGGTACAACGCTCCCATCCCTCACCCTATTCAATCCCACAGATTCAATACACTTTTTCTTCTGATAACAGAGTATTTTGGAAAAAGAGAGAATTCTTTTTGTCTTATCATCACTCTTTTGGTTACACTGGTTACATCACAATTTCATAACATATATCACATAAAAATTAAACACTTGGACGGCTAGGTTGAATAGAAGGGACAAATGTAATGTTTTATCTGTTTTTGACATGCGGAAACTACCGATTGTTCATGGAGATGGCTGAATAATTTTTTCAATTACAAAAGTCTAATTATGCAATTTTATGGTGTGCATACATAACAAATGCATTCTGTATGACAATAATAATATAAAAAAAATCCTTGCATGCTGATAAATGTTTTTGGGTGGAGTGGAAACATTGGTTATAACGGATCAAGGACTAGAATTTGGGAAGAATTTTAGCCACTGTATGTGAAAATCCAGAAATCTTAGTAGATACTGCACTTCCAAAGGTTATAATACTTTAATTATATCAGTATATGACCATATACAAACTGACAAATAGTTAGCCTAAAATTTTGTGGTAGAAAAACATTCTTGTGGACATTTGAATTAGAAAAATAAGGCATAGATTCAAATCTCTGCTGTTGAAAGACATTTAACCTTGCTAACTATTCCAGTTGACCTTGATGTAAATAAATACTAGCATCCACTAGAGATGTAGGTGAGTAGGCTAAAATTTGATATACTGGCACATCCAGGGCAAATTTCAGCCGCTTCATGGATACTGGAAGAAACCCTGACGTTTACAGGAGTATTTGTAAGCTGGGAACATTAAGATTGTTAGTTCATGTTGATTAGATCAGACATATTTTTTTAATGTCTTACCCTTTGGAATATTGCCTCCTGCCCTGTGAAAGCCAGTGGCAGGTTGATACCATTCATTGCCATCCAGTCAATCTCTCGCTCCCAGCGCTTCCATGTCCACCAGACAAAGGAGTAACTCACAGTACATACATTCTGGTAGTAACGGAACCTTGGAATGGCACATAAGAGCATAAATGTCTTCATTATAGCTTGCAATGTGGCCTACTGCTTCATTATCATGTTGATGTTAAATTTTGTCAAATATATCTACCAGTATTTTCTTGACTGGCATATATGTCACCTGTGACCTACATGCTTTCTGCCATAAGATAAATTTGGGGGATCTATGGCCCTTAAAAACCCTGTTAGACAGTAGTCTCCTGATCTATGGCCCTTAAAAACTCTGTTGGATAGTAGTCTCCTGATCTATGGCCCTGACTAACCCTGTTGGACAGTAGTCTCCTGATCTATTGCCCCTGATAACCCTGTTTGACAGTTGTCTCCTGACCTATGGCTCTTAATAACCCTGTTGGACAGTAGTCTCCTGATCTATCACCCTTAAAAACCCTGTTGGACAGTAACCTCCTGATCTATGGCCCTTAATAACCCTGTTGGCCAGAAGTCTCCTGATTTATGACCCTTAAAAACCCTGTTGAACAGTAGTCTCCTGATCTATGGCCCTTAATAACCCCGCTGGACAGTAGTCTCCTGATATATTGCCCTTTATAACCCTGTTGGACAGTAGTCTCCTGATCTACAGACCTTACAAACCCTGTTGGACAGTAGTCTCCTGATTTATGGCCCTTAATAACCCTGTTGGACAGTAGTCTCCTGATATATTGCCCTTTATAACCCTGTTGGACAGTAGTCTCCTGATCTACAGCCCTTACAAACCCTGTTGGACAGTAGTCTCCTAATTTATGGCCCTTAATAACCCTGCTGGACAGTAGTCTCCTAATGCAAACATAAAGCATACCCAGATATGAAAAAGATTTAAACATGAAAAGAATAACATTTCAAATATCTGGTCTGGTCTTTTGTGAAATTTGTTACAGTGGAGGCTAGAAAATGTAGATTGTAAGTTCTTTTTATTAATTATTTTCCTTCATCAACTAAAGAATAATCTGTTTTGTAAACAGTGCCATCATAATAAATTTTCATTAGGCAATGTCATCTTAATATTTTTTTTATAATGAGTGTCATCTTAATAAATTTTCATTAGACAATGTCATCTTAATAAATTTTCATTAAGCAGTGCCATCTGAATAAATTTTCATTAAGCAATATCATCTGAATAAATTTTCATTAAGCAATACCATCTTAATAAATTTTCATTAAGCAGTGTCTTATAGTAAGAAAGTTCCATTAAGCAGTGAAACAATGTCATCTTAATAAATTTTCATTAAGTTGTGCCATCTTAATGAATTTTCATTAAGCAATGTCATCTTAATAAATTTTCATTAAACAATTTCATCTTAATAAATTTTCATTAAGTTGTGCCATCTTAATAAATTTTCATTATGCAATGTCATCTTAATAAATTTTCATTAAACAATGTCATCTTAATAAATTTTCATTAAACAATGTCATCTTAATAAATTTTCATTAAACAATGTCATCTTAATAAATTTTCATTAAACAATGTCATCTTAATAAAAGTTCAGTAAGCAATGTCATCTTAATAAATTTTCATTAAGCAATGTCATCTTAATAAATTTTCATTAAGCAGTGTCATCTTAATAAGTTTTCATTAAGCAGTGTCATCTTAATAAGTTTTCATTAAGCAGTGTCATCTTAATAAGCAATGTCATCTTAATAAATTTTCATTAAACAGTGTCATCTTAATACATTTTCATTAAGCAATATCATTTTAATAAATTTTCCATATGCAGTGCCATCTTAATAAATTTTCATTTAGCAATGTCATCTTAATAAATTTTCATTAAGCAATGTCATCTTAATAAATTTTATTTTAGCAACGTCATCTTAATAAAGTTTCAGTAAGCAGTGTCATCTTAGTGGATTATTAAAATGCAGATAATGAACCTGTTTTAGAACTTAAAAGTATGATGGGGCATATCTGTAAATGACAATATGGATCACAGTAATGCTTGACCACATCACATGTACAATGTCTTACATAATATGTTTAGTATATGTTTTCTCACAATACTTGGTCATTTAAAAAAAGGAGTATTGTCAAGAAAATCAAACTTGTTTTTTAATTTTTAAAACCATTCATAAAATTTGCTAAATTAATTACATATTGTGCATTTATCAAGTAAACTCCATACCTGTCCATTGCTGTGACAGTCTTGCCAGGTGATATAATCACAGGCAGTGGATCAGGTAAGTTAAGCTGCCCACCTGCCCAGGTATATTGACAATTACAGTAATTTTTCAGGTAATAATAAAATCCCATGGCTGCCGCAATGCCTGATGTGGCTGTTATAGTAACTTCCTTTCCATCTGATAACAACTGGAAAATTTACATGAAAAAATCTTCAGTAGTATGAAACTTCTGTCACATGACATATTTTTAATATTCAATTCCAAAATGTCTACAATCTAACAGCAAAATTTATACTTGCTTATAAGTTGAGTCGAAGTACAAACTGCACAAACCCTACATGTGTGTCTGTATATATAGCTATTTATCTTTTGGACCACTCAGGTTGCCTAAGTGGTTAGAGTGTTTACCTTGGATGCAGGTAGTCACAGATTCAAACTCTACCTGAGTCATACCAAAGACTTATCAAAATAAAAAATCGTACTGACAACTGCCCTGCCTCACATAGTGCTCAGCAATAAAAGGTTAGTTTTGTGCCCTGCCTCACATAGTGCTCAGCAATAAGAGGTTAGTTTTAGGAATAGTCATCCTGCTGTCATGACTGGGTAGGACGTTATGGTACATGTCTGTGGCATGATGCCCCAGTGCTAGACATTGCTATAAACTGCCATACTGCAGACATCATAGCGGTATGACTGAAATTTTCAAAAGCTGTGTAAAAATCCAAATTACACACACACTCACATCTCTCTCTCTCTCTCTCTCTCTCTCTCTCTCTCTCATAAAGTTATTAATCAGTCATTTTTCAATAAATAGCCAAATAGTTCAAAATTATTTTTAAATGCATATTTCTACAGCTTACATTTTCATTTTGCAAGAAAATAATATTACAATATATTTGTAAATAGAGCATGTTTTTTAATATCAGTTAAATAAACAAATTTGCTGTTTATAATTCAATAAATATTGTCATAATCTCACATGTCATTTTGGCTTCATGACTTGATCTCCATGTGATATAGTGCCATATAATTTTATTTTAAAAATGTACAAAGCAAGGTAGAAAAGAGATTACAGCATTGAGTTTAATAATTTAAAATGTGAATGCAGGTTTTATTTATTCCACTAAATCTTTTGATGTGATACTGGTAAAACTCTGCACCAGTAAAATTACCACCCATTTTCTCAAAACCTCAATATAACATGGTTACCCCTTAATTACTTCAAATGCCACAATCAGTTGGTAGATAGACTTTTGATCAAAGTGTATAAGAGTCAATGCACCTAAGAATGCTTTATGATGAAAAAAAAATGGATCCATACTCTACGACACTCACATTGAAAGTGTCTCGACCAGCAGGCCCTGGCCCTGGCTCAAGAACAACATGGAAAGATTTGCCCTTCTCTCCAAGTACTCTACCAATAAGACCCTGGACTGCCTGTCTTTGGAAATGTAATGAGGTCTTTTGTTTGAGATCTTTAAGTGCTGGAAAATCTGTAACAAATAAAAGTAGGCAAAAACTTTGTGGGTTCTGTAAAAAATAAGTTTCAAGTCTGAATCTTGCTATAAAACATATTTATATAACTTTCAAAGAAATTTAAATCAAAATCTCTATATTTGCTGACATTAATTATGCTGTAACTAAAAAAGAGCTTTCTAGGGATGACATATTCCCCCCCCCCCCCCCCCGTCTGGGCCCCCTCCTTATGCATGTGCCTCCCCCTTGGGCCCCCAATTGTGCTCATGCTCTATGGTCCAGCACTGTCAATGTACACAATACTTATACATGTATCACACTTTCTTCCAGAACTCTCAATTTTGACACTACTTTGTTTCCATACTAACAGAAGTATACAAACTA
This sequence comes from Unio delphinus, assembly GCA_029339505.1. Classification (NCBI taxonomy): domain Eukaryota; kingdom Metazoa; phylum Mollusca; class Bivalvia; order Unionida; family Unionidae; genus Unio; species Unio delphinus. The sequence continues at coordinate 1,313,570 of JAQISU010000018.1, read as the reverse complement.
AAATTGTTCACAATATATGAAAAGATAGATATCACAAGGCAGTTCTTGTATTTAAATGTCTACATGGAACTGCACCAGAGTATCTTCGGGATTTATTCTGCACAGTACTACGCATGTTGAGATCATTGTAACATGGAAACCTGATATTCATACAAGAATGACATGATGATCCCAAAATTCTATACAGGAATGGCATGATATTTATACATGAATGACATGACATTCAAAGGATTCAATACAGGAATGACATGGCATTCAAATGATTCTATACAGGAATGACATGACATTGAAAGGATTCTGTATATGACTGACATGATGCTACCAAAATTATATACAGTAATGACATGACATTCAAAGGATTCTGTACAGGAATCACATGACATTCAAAGGATTCTGTACAGAAATAACATGACATTCAAAGGAGTCTAAACATGAAATGACATGATATTTTAAGTATTCTATACTGGAATTACATGATATTTAAAGGATGCTAAACATGAATGACATGACATTCAAAGGATTCTGTACAGGAATGACATGACATTCAAAGGATTCTAAGCATGAAATGACATGATATTTTAAGGAATTTTACTGGAATGACATGATATTTAAAGAATTCTGTACATGAATGACATGGTATTTAAAGGATTTTAAATATGAATGACATAATATTTAAAGGATTCTAAACATGAATGAATGATATTTAAAGGATTCTAAACATGAATGAATGATATTTAAAGGATTCTAAACATGAATGAATGATATTTAAAGGATTCTAAACATGAATAAATTATATTTAAAGGATTCTGTACAGGAATGACATGTTATTTAAAGGATTCTAAACATAAATGAATGATGCTCCCAAAATTTTATACATGAATGACATAACATTAAAAAAAAATTGTCCAGAATTACATGACATTCAAAGGATTATATACAGGTATGACACGATATTTAAAGGATTCTAAACATGAATGACATGATATTTTAAGGATTCTGTACAGGAATGGCATGATATTTAAAGGATTGTATAAAGGAATGACATGTTATGTAAAGGATTCTATACAGGTATGACAAGATATGTAAATGATTATTGTAAAGGAATGACATGATATGTAAAGGATTCTATACAGGTATGACAAGATATTTAAAGGATTCTATAACAGAATGACATGATATGTAAAGGATTCTATACAGGTATGACAAGATATTTAAAGGATTCTATACAGGTATGAAAAGATATTTAAATGATTATTGTACAGGAATGACGTGATATGTAAAGGATTTTATACAGGTATGACAAGATATTTAAAGGATTCTATACAGGTATGACAAGATATTTAAATGATTATTGTAAAGGAATGACATGATATGTAAAGGATTCTAAACAGAAATAACAAGATATTTAAAGGATTCCATAAAGGAATGACATGATGTTTAATGGGTACATATTTTGCCTGGTATTCATATTTTAACAGTTTACTTGACTGTAAAAATACTATTTCATTAAACACTAGGAGTCTGTTACAAAATTGATGCAATTAATACTCCTTAACAGTGTTCTTAATTATCTATGCTCCTTTCATAGTGTGCTTGTTGTCGTGAAATTAATACTTATCACATATTCTACTTATCAGATACAGATAAATAATGATGGATAATGAATTCTGCACTTACCGGTACCTTGTCTTGCTAGCACCGAGACTTCTGGTATCAGAAGCAAGTACTACAAAAGTTAAAACCAATTAATTATGAATTTATTAATCAAGTAATTTTTAATTAAAATGTGTTAGTCACTACAATTACAACTGATACTATCATCTTTTTTTAGTCGGGATGATCATCCATTACCAACAAAAAAAGTGGAAGGGCATGCACATCCCGAATTTCAGCACCCATTTACATATTCTCTTTTAATATGATGTTTAATTCTGTAACGTTATATAGGGTTGCATTAAATGAATAGAAATATTGCCTAATAGGTTGATACCATAATTAAATAATGCAGACATTTTATATGTACAGAATGAAAGAAAGAAAGAAAATAATCCTTTTTTGTGCTTCTTGTTAATTTCTTGCTGTCATTTCTATGTATTAAACTTTCACATAAAAATTTATATATATCTGCCCAATTGTCATTTATTAACAAAGTATTCACAATCAAATGTGCACACATTAATTTACTGGAAAATGAAATTGTAATTAGTAATAAACAAAGTTGTTATCATTCTAAGATCATAATAAATGCAAAACATTTATTTTTGTTCAACTTAAAATTGATGAATGTACTATTATTTTAAGTTATTATTTCCAAACAAACAGAGAAGAAAATTATAAGGTATGGATAAGCATTAATCAACAAAGGCAAGAAAGAAAATAAAGGGTTGTGGTGGTGATTTGAAAATGGATGAGAAAATGTAGTCCTTCCTTTATTTGTAATATGATATTCATTTTGTTATGTATTCCTCCATTGAGTGACATTACTCTTGGTCAATCTCCAATCTGGTATACTTATTTATAATTTTAGCTGGTGTTTTTTTGGTTGAAAAATATTACTGTGCCCATGATGGCTTTAATGACTTAGTTAAAATAGTCAAGTCTAACACTTGTTATATCATGCATCTGATTGACCTTAAAGAATCCACACACTACCTGACTGACTTTCAATGATCCCCACAGTAGTCAATTGACCTTAAAGGATCCATATACTTACTGCTTTTTTTCCTAATAAATTAGGAAAAATTCTTTTACATTTACATATCATCATAAGTAGCTGTCCCAAAAAATGAATAAGATTAATTTACTGCTCTTTCATTTTCTTCTGATTTTATGTCAGTTTTATAATTTTCTCAAAAACTCCGAGTTAGTATTGCAAACTGTGGAAAACTGAGAACAAAAGTCAGGTTTCCTAGAAAAATTTGTAACATATTCATGTAATAATTAAAACTGTTGTTGTGTGCACACACAAAAAATCACCACATAAAATATGTACCACTTGTGCATGTGTGTGTGTGTGATTTGGATTTTTAAAGCAGCTTTTATAATTTTGCAATCATATCACTATGATGTGTTTGCAGTGTGGCAGTTTATAGTGATGTCTAGCACTTGGGCAGCATCATGCTGCAGACATGTAGTATGGTGTCCCACCCTGTCACATTATCTTGACAATAGGCAGACCAGTCACAACACTAACCTCTAATGCTAAGCGCCAGGCGAGGCAGCTGTTAGTACCATTTTTGGAAGTCTTTGCTGTGACTCAGCCGGGGATCGAACCCATGACCTCCCGCATCCGAGGCGGACGTTCTAACCACTAGGCCACAGCCCTGGAGTCGCGTGTACAACTTGTCTCTGTGACCAAAAGAAAACAGAAGTATTTCACAAATATTTGTCAAAATTGCCAATATTTGTATTCTATCTGTTTCTGATCTACAATGTCTTCTTTTGTCTTTCTTGCTACTTTCTTGAAAATGCCGACGATCTTAACCTTCGCTTTATCTGTATCTCCATAATTGTATTTAACTGACATCAAAATCAAGACTCTTGGAGGTGGGGTGGAGCTGTGCTGCATTTATTAATTGCAGACAGACACAATGCATGAATGATTTATTGCTTAAAGTGGGTACGTGGCTGTCATATTGTAGTTTTAATGGATAAATGAAAGTGCGCAGGTACTGCCACAGGACTTTGACATTTTATCAATAAAGTATGGCGAAAACTCTAACCACATGAACTCCCCTTATCGGTTATATAACCGATAAAGCGATTTCATGTTTTCTGAGAGTTCGCCGTACTTTATTGATAAAACGTCAGACCCCTGTAGTACTGCATATCTTATATTTAGGCTACAAGCTAATTTTGGCGTACCTATTTCTAACTAGAGTGTCTCATTCTTAAAAAAACACCAATACAACATAACAAATTTCTGACCGCTAAGTAAATGGTATGTAAGATGAACGTAATATATATATAATAAATAATTCAAATTACCGATAAGATCTGAAATTTTAATTCCATGTCAATGTCTGCGCGCAGCAACAATAATCACGTGATGAGGAACAAATCACATGATAATCATGTGATTTTAACCACACTGGAGAAACATTTTAAAATGTGCCGGTGTACAGTTTTGATTTTACAACTATGCTGCATAGTGCTTGGTTTCTTTTTGCACAATAAAGTACAAGGATGTGGTATAACTACCCATATCGAAATAAGTAAGTAGAACAACGCGAAATATGATAAATATGCTATTTACATGTTATTATGATAGATCTGTATTTAAGGTGCAATGGTTATGCCTACTCGTTCGTTTGTACTCTCCGATCGATTTCAGTAACATTAATCTTTAATATGATAAACACTGCACCTTAGTCAATTCATTTATTGATTTATAATTTTTAAACTGAATTTGACCAGAGATGCCCATAATGTTGGCACCCCTGCATCTTTCATGCTTTAAAGACTTTCCATACTAACATGGCGCCATGTTGCGTACACTAAGTTTGGGTAAGTTTTATTTCCGCAGACAACATTGTCACATAATTCATCTTATTCGAAAATTCCGTAGATTATAGAGTTTATAGATATATCCTTTGCTCACATGTACATAGAAATTACACCTTATGTTAAATCCACTTGAAAGGCAAACTTGTAATTGTTATTCTTTTCCTTTGCTTGATTCGACATTGTAAATATCGGAAGCAGACGACATAATATTTTCCTGCTACGAACATATACTTGTTGTACGTACACCCCTTCATTGAAAATGGACTTGTCCAGAAACTGGACATGACTGGCGAACAGATCTTCACTGAAAACTTTCGTTTGGAGTAAAAGGCACAGGCGATAAAGGTTATACGGGCCCACGTGGGAAAGAAACTTAAGTTGGTGGACTGGGGAAATAACCCAAAAACGGAAAATAATACCATAAGTTCCCAAGTGCCCCCTATGCAAAAAATTTACTGATAGCAAAACACATTTAATGAAAAAGAGAAAAGAGTTAAAACAGAAAATATTAAACAATAGGGACGTTTGATATAAATTCATTATTATACACGAATAAAATAACTGAAGAAAAAAAAACACTATTAAGGAAATAATAAAATTTTTAACTGAAATAATGATTAAGAGAAAACAGGAAATTTGGATACCTGATAGCTAAATAACCAACACAGACTGGAAAGCCAAATTGGCTAGTTTAATAACACCAGTCTTACAGTAAATTCTATTTAAAACTGGAAAGCCATAATGGCTAGTTGTAAAACACCAGTTATACATTACTAATTAAATAGACTGGAAAGCGTCTCTAGCAATGAGTGCAATACCCAAAGTTAGCATGGAGGGAGGGTAGGGAGTACCATCAGATCAACCTTTTTGGGTTAAAACAACTGTTATACTTCATCAACAAAAACAAAGAATAACCTTCCCAAAAAATTGTAAAACACTAGAAATAAAATAGAAACAGAAACACTGACATTATACTTCAACACCCATGGGTGGACAGGGAAACAATGCACAAAAAACAAATATTTTTCAGAAAACGAATGTGTTACTCGAAAACTTAAACCAGCTAAATATGCTGGGGAGAGTTAAAGAGTATCAACATCCCGCCCCCACTTAGAAATAATCAGGTTTGAAATTATAAATCAATAAATGAATTGACTAAATTCTGTGCATATTTTATCTCATTTGTGCTTTTCATCTTTTAAATCAGATGGGGTGGGGGTTACAAAAAACGGGGTAGTGTATTTAAACTCCAATCAATGAATTTAATGAAATATGTAAAGTCTGTATGTAATTTTATTGCACATAGATTGTTTCATTTTGATAACATTAAGGTTGATTTTCTCTCACCATACATGATATTGTTTATATTAACTTATTATTTAGAAGAAGTATGAAGTGCAGAAATCTAAGATGATAATTCGGTCTAATTAATATACATATAGATTGGGCTGTGAAGGACCTTAGTGGAGGTGAAACCTCCATCTCCACAGCCCAATCTATATGTATATTAATTAGACCAACAAATTGTTCTACACCTTTTTTTTTATTTTGACTGGTGGTGGACCAGTCAAAATTTAAAAAAAGGTGGAGAACAATTTGTTGGTCTAGTATATTAATATACTGAGCTGCCAGACTTGATAGTAATACAATGGTTGATTCAATCGTAAGCATTTTAAAAAATAGGTGGAAAGATAGGATATTTTTTTCTCACTGATTTCACTACATTATTACTTTTTGAAAGAATGTGATGTATTTTAAATTATTTGTTGATTGAAATTTCTAATACATGTTTTATCAATACTTACTATGCATACTTAATATGTTTACATATTTTGCAACCATTTTATATATGATTTAGGTCACAGAGCAATGGAATTCTTCCAGTCATACTACACAAGCAGTCAAGTTGATTACAGGAAGGTAAAATAATACTTATTATAAAATAAACTTCAACTTTTGTTTACAAGTAAGCATTAGTTCAGCATTTTAATTGTCATCACTAATTCATCGAGTTATACAACACAAATAGTTCAAAAATATACTTTTTTCAAATTCAACAAATTAAAACTGAATGTCAAAATGATAATTCAATAGCGCTGTCAGATTATTTTGTCTACATATCTCTGAAGCAAATGCAAAGGATTTACAGTATTGGTTTTAGATTATCATCACCAATGTATTGAATTGATTAAAAGCAATAATTTTGTCAGGCATTGTATTTGTGCTGATAGAATGTTAATTATAGTATTTGTAAAGATGTAGATTTTTAAATGTCCACCATAAGAAGGAGCTTTTTTATTTTTATCTTAAGTTTTCCACTATCAATCATTACTAAACTTTGTGGATGGCTAGCACTATAGTGTAAAGTTCAGTCATGGTAAATGTATTCAGAAAAAAATGGTTGCATAGTACGGTTTGCTCAAGACTGCATACCTTGAGCAAACATCCATACAATTGACTCTAAAGGTCAATAATCTCCAGAGTAGTACATACATGGAGAACTATTATGGGATGTACATAAACCCTTGCTGCACAATGTTAAGCTCAGATAAGACTAGCAGTGTAGTTGGGAAAAGACAATTCCACACACTTTAACTGAGCATATGTTAATAATATTTTATATATTCAACATCAAAATGATTTTTAACAAATTTTAATGCAACTTTAATGCAAAGAGTCAAATAGAACTAAAAAATATTTTCTCAAAGCTGAGTGCAGGACCAGTAAAATCTGAGATTCCAGGAAGCTAGGGCATTTGAGACAGTTTTTTTAAAATTAATGTCAAGTTGAAGAGGTCTGTGGTATAACCCCAATGTAGACAAAAATGCTGAACAGTAGTTATGCACTTTGATTATGACAGTTGTTTAAGAAAGAACATTATTGTAAATAGAGAATTATTTGAATGGTATTCATTTCAGTTGTTACTGGAAAACCAGGATGCTCTTATGGCTGGAACCCCCTATCCCGACTCTTTCTATGATACTCTTTGTGCCAAAGGTAAAGTATTCATTCATATAAGATACACAGCCAAGTTCTTTTTTTTTTCACTTTCACCTAGCATTTTATCTATGTTTACTTATTATAAAAATGATGATTATACCTTCTCCATAAAAATAGAAGATGGAGAATACTTTCCTCAACAAAGTGAGCTTCTTTGTCTTTCCATTTGTAGGTAGCAGACACCCCAACTATTATTTTGATACATGCATATATACTCACTGGCCTCACATGTGTGATATAAGGATAACATTACCTTAATCAATACAAGAAAAAACAAAGTTGTTTTAAGTTTTAAAAAAAATCAAAATCTCAGTTGCTGGTATTTCATATCATGAAATTGAGACATGCATGTTAATGCTATTAAAGCAAGATATAAAGGAATTCCATTATTGATGTTTTCATGTCGTTACAGGTCAGTATCATGATGTCTCAGAAGACACTCATTGGGCCCCATTTTTGAATATCTCGGTCAACTACATCCGCAAGAATTTTCCTCAACCTTGGGACAAGGTGATACATTTGCAAGCATGGCATTTCTATTGCCATAATCATTCTTGCCATTCGAAAAAAACTGTAACAAACAATCTAATGAGAATTGTTGTCTTTCATGATTTTTAGGAATTGTGAAGAATGTGATTAAATATTGAGAAAAATATTAGACTAGGTACCATGTACAAATGCAGTTTTAATTTTGATAAAGTATAAAACAGTTTTCAAGTGTAATATCTTTAATTATTGGAATAACCATGAACTAGTAAGAAAATAAGTGGGATTAATTCCTTACATCTAATGATGCATTGGACTCGTCATTTAGATACACAAAGTGGGATGATTTCACATGCAGTATCTGGGATCTGGTATTAGGCTGAAAAATTATTATAAATGCCAATTAGGTGCATTTTATGTTAATAATTTTAAAATGAGACATTTAAAAAAATAAGTTATTGCTATGCCATAGACTGTAAAAATTTAAATCAGAAACATCTCATTTTTAGGCCACAGAGAAGCTGGTTGCATTTTTATTTGGAATTGTCTCCCACCAGACAGCAGACATATTGTGGCACAGTCTGGGAATTGATCAAGGTTTCCTCATGACCATGGCAAATGTAAGTGTGGCACAGTCAGGGAATAGATCAGGGTTTCCTCATGACCATGTCAAATGTAAGACATTTAGCCATGCTGGCTTCATATACCACCCATACTTCGACCAGTTCTCACTTTTGTCATTTTTTCACTTTCACCTAGCATTTTATCTATGTATATAATTAAAAATGTCCATCCTATGTTAAAGTAAATGTTCTCAATCAACTACATTCTTGTTGTGACAGAATCACACTTAGGACTTTATTAATTATATGGTGGGTGGTAGTTATTGCCTGATAACATTTTAATAAAATTCTTTTCACATCACAAGACAGAAGTTTAGTTCACATTTTACTAGTGGTAAGTTATTGCTTATCTGAAGATCTATATGTCTTCCAATTTCCCCAACTTAATTAACCTTTAGATGGAAAGTCTGAGCACTGAAGAAACATTGAATACATGGGATACATTATTTGGATACATGATATACATTATTTGGATACATGCCCTGGGATACTTTATTTGAATACATGGGATACTTTTTTGGAAAACATTAGATACATCATTTGGATATGTGAGATAAATTATTTGGATACATGAGATACTTTGTTTTAATACATGGGATAATTTATTTGAATACATGAGATACATTATTTGGATACATGTTGCCAGATACTTTTTTTATACATGGAATACATTATTTATATCCATGAGATACATTATTTGGATATATGCTGCTGGATACTTTATTTGAATGCATGAGATATTTATTCAGAGGTTAAAGTGTTAGCTTTAAAAATGTTCAGAAGTTTTTAACACTGTCAAGTTGTACAGAATGTGACATGTACTTGCTTTAGCACTGTTACATAATACAAAATTTGCCATGTGTAGTTGCTTTAACATTGATGTATCCTACAGAATTTGGTCATGGTTACCTGCTGTAACACTGGTGAGTCCTACATGCTGTAACTGGTGAGTCATACAAAATTTGGTCATGGTTACTGCTTTAACACTGATGAGTCATACAGACTTTGGTCATGGTTACTTACTGTAACACTGGTGAGTCATACAAAATTTGCCAAGAGTAGCTGCTTTAACACTGGTGAGTCATACAAAATTTGTCAATGGTACCTGCTGTGACATTGGTCAGTCATACAAAATTTGTCATAGGTACCTGCTGTGACATTGGCCAGTCATACAAAATTTGTCATGGGTACCTGCTGTGACATTGGTCAGTCATACAAAATTTGTCATGGGTACCTGCTTTAACACTGATGAGTTATACAGAATTTGTCATGGGTACCTGCTTTAATGCTATTAAGTCATACAGATTGTCATGGATAATGGCTTTAGCACTGATGAGTCTTAGACATTTTGTCATGGATAACTGCATTTGACATAGGCTTGGAAATATCAGGTGGTAGAACACCCATCTAACTTTGGTAGATTCAGGTTTAAACCTCAGTTTAATCATACACTTTTTTCCTTAACATTTGCTGGTTTGAGCATGTGTCTTATGCACCTGCATAGGACATCAGCTTGGATATTTTGTGGTAGAGCTGCTTGCTTAGCACTTAGGAGATCTGGGTTTAGGCCCACAGTCTAGCTGTACACATTTCTCCAAGTGACATATTTTTTCATGGAAGTTTCAACAATGCAATGACGAAAAACAATTTGCATAATTTATTTAATGATGTTTATAAAAAAATGTATGGGATGGTCACCTTTGGGTCGTTAGTAACTGTATATTTAAAAGTCAGAATAAAATTTGGATTAAAGAAATTTGATGAATATGGGTAGCTTTTAAAATTGTCAGTATGTATTGTTTTAGTTAGTACCAACAAGAATCATGTGCTTACTTAATACATGTACATAGATAGGTAGGGTGCATCAGCAAGGTGTTATGCCAGCCTTAAACTTTGCTAGGATTCATAAGAGAATAGTACTCACAAAAGTACTTCACTGAGATAATAATCTTCCTTGTGTTTTTAGAAAAGAAATTAGTCTGGGAAATTTGAAAATTGTTTGTAGAAGAGGATGAGGAGACACTTTGAAATTACATCCATATTTCTATATTGCTGAGGAAATTTAGAAATTTTTGACTTGTCCTTATTTTTTGTATTCCTAGCCTCCCCAACATCAATTGTTCTTGATATTACCATTTTTATTTTGTTTTTACAGGTGAATTTCCATGGAGATTTTGATAAAGCTCATTCAACTGGGGACTTTGGTAATTCATTAATCCACTAACTAACAATCTGATAATTAGCTACATTTTATATGCAATCTAAATTTATCCCCTTATAATTACATTGTGCTAATGTAAATAATGTTAGTAAATACAGAATTAATGATAACTATCAGACATATACTCGCTTAAAAGATGAGTCTAACTGCCAACTGCACAGACCCTCATCTACTGGTATATAATACATTGACAGGTCTGGGTCTGTGCAATTTATTAGGAATAATGGTATGTGTGCCCTGGTCTAAAGGCGCATTATGCTATAGTAGACAAGGATCTTTGTTGAGTGCAGATGGACTTCACTAATAAGTAAGTACTGTATGGTAAGTGAGCTAGTTTACTGGAATATTGTATGATTAATAACACTGTTATCTGATATAACCATCAATACACTTCATGAATTTCTGAATGGATGAGACCAAGTTTGACTATACAGCCATTCCCAGACTCTACTGGAAAAATATGAAAAGTTTGATTTGACAAAGCCTTGTCCACTGTAAAGGCCATCCTGTACAGTTCATCTAAATGCTGGGCTCCATTATCATCAGGGGAATATTGTATTATCAAATCTCATCTGCAATCTATATTATTACACCTTATTCTCTTTTGATTTTTCCGTTTATTTTTTTTTATATATAGTTTTTAAGTGACTCAGAATTATGTGTGTGTATGGTGTTCATGATTGCTCAGAGGTGTCCAGGCAAAGAGGGTAGTGGGAATCATTGGGGTGAAAACAATAACTTTACCAAAAGATATCATTATGTGTATCTAATTTAAGGGTGTTTTCTTACAAATATAGTGGATTTTAATTCTCTGATGGACCACAGAAACCAGAAATCAAAAGGTACAATAATAAAATTTCACTTAAACCATATTGTCATGTATTTAGTTGAGGGATTTTGAGATTTGTCAAACTTTCACTGTTAATCATACTGCTTTGAAGTTCATTAAGTGGCTTTTACATTGGATATAGAATGGAACATCCACTTCTTTGACCAGGTTTGTGAGGTCTAAAATATGTCTTTCTTCCTTTTTCTTACTTTATTAAACTGTTAATTTTCATTTTAATACAATTCTTTAAAAAAAAACTAAAGAAGTGTAATGTATGTACCAATTTTTTTTTTTTTATCACAGAGAACATGAGATATAGCATCAGATGAGGATTTTACTATGAAAGCAATTCATCATGGTTGTCAACATTATGATACTATGAAAGTATGTCATCACAGTTGTCAGATGTATGAGACTATGAAAGCATGTCATCATAGTTGTCAGAGCTTCAGTAGTACTTTGGCATCTAAAATTTTTAAATCTTTGAAAACCTAAAAATGGTGAAATGCACAGAATGTGGCAGATTTAATTATTTGTTTTTATACTATATTTACACAATTTGATGAGTGACATATTTTTTTAGGTATTTCTTTTTACCAAACCCTGTATATTAAGTCATAATGGGAAGTATATTTTCTATATGATGAAATATGCATTCTGTCTTCAGAGGTGTTAAACAGAGACGTGGGTTGGAGATGGAAGGTATAGATATGGGGATTTGTGTGATTGAGCCATCGTTTCACTGCCAATCCTTGTAATGAAAATAGACATGAATTCTAAAAAGGTCACATTTTGCAATGGCAAGCCATTGATTTTCATCTACCTTTTTTTAAAACTTATATTTCAGTTAAAAATATGGATTATTTTTGGTATATTGACAGGAGGTGATGTGCTGAACAACTTTGAACTAAACATGGATTACATCCCCATGACTTCAGACTGGTATGTTTTCTGCGTTCTGCAGCTGATTAATTGTCTAGAAATGCAGTGTAACCAAACTAACCTTGTTAATCAGAATTTTGTTGTAAGCAAGGAAAACTGATTTCAGATATAAGACTAATGTTTATTATTTGCACTTTTCATAAGTACTAATGTTGGAGTTTTATATCTGGTTTCATTACGTTTCTTTTTGTCTTCTTACATCTTTAAACCTTGTGTATCATGTCATTGTTGCATCTTTTCTGTTTCACCCTAGTACAAAATAAACTAAGATGTTCAAGATATATCCAATACACATGAAAAACAACTGCTATTTTAGTTACTATATCCAAAGATTAAAGGGTTTACTATAAATCCGAATTATCTTAAAAGTAACTTCTACATTTGTCAAAAATGTAGATACTAATGAGCTAAGATCCATCTCAAACAACAATTTATATTGATCTAAATCGGAGTTTTTTAACCAGACTCTCTCTCTCTCTCTCTCTCTCTCTCTCTCTCTCTCTCATTTTTTAAACAGAAACATCAGGTATTAAGCAAATCTATATTATGTGTATTATTTTCCAAACAATAGTTTTGTAAGGAATATTTTATTACTAAAACCCTGTGATTGTACTTTGCAATGTAAGATAAGTCAGGTATAATGCAACCATTGATTTTATTCATTCAGGAATTGTCCCCCCTCCCCCTTTTATGGCTAGCTTCACAAAGTACATCTCCATCAACCAGGAGTTCATAATTTATCTTTGCAGCACTTTACATGCTTTGCTTGTAGTGAATTGCTTCCTAAATTCCAAGAATGAAAACTGAATGCTGTAGATTGTTTTCTCAACAAGCAAACTTGGATCTCCATTCCCACCAATTAAACTTACATGAATCAACACCTGGCATTAATGTACCTTATATATAAGCATTAATTACCATCATTGAACTAAAAGAAGGAATAAAGAAACATCACAGAGCATATGTGCCTCCTCCATTAGAAATTAATGTTATTTATTAAGCAGTGTTATATGCATATATGTGATAATGATAAGACAGTAAGGTGGAATATAAAATGTGGGAAATAGTTATCACCTGTATGGTAGCTTGAGACCACATTTGAACTGTTAACATAAATTCACATCCATTTTAGGCATTGTTAGTTATAACAGAAAAGAGCATTGTTTAGTTATTAATAAATTGCTAGTGCTTTCACACATGGTAGAACAGATGGTTTCATTGAAGTATGTCAAAGAGACTTGAGTCTAACCTTTACCTATTGCGCAGTATTGGCACAGCTGACCATAATATGAAATATGGGCATGTTGGGAGGAGAAACAATACACTCCACAGGGAGAAACAACATGTCCTTTTAGAATTTTGTTGCAGACCTGAAAACCTGGTAATATTTAGTGAAAATGATGCTTAAATAAACTGCAAAAGATTCGTGATGGTAGGTCTCAATCTGCATGTTTTCTGATTCAATCTCCCAACTTGGTTTTTTAAAAAGATTTATTTTTTGCATGACATGCCAGAATAACTGTAAAGTATTAACTAAATTTATTCAATGACTATTTGAATTCTTTGGAAATCTTAATGTACATTTAAAACTTCAAAACAGAAGGGGAATGTTTTGTTGGAATGCATTTGTATTTCTTGGAACTATTGAAATTGAAAGGACTTCTAGGAAATAAAAATTATTTCACCATGCTGTAAGTTAATTTAATTCTTTCACTCCTGTATTGTTGCTTCCTTTTGTGGTCCCTTTCTCTCCACTACAATTCCATGATTGTATCTACAAATTAAACAGCAGAAATGGGAAAAAAATCCCAATTTGTGACATTGGCAAATCTCAGGACGATCTCTGATTGACATAAACGATCATTTGCATGGGTTTCTTTTGCTTACAGTAAAAGTCATGTATGCCTTCAATACTAACCATTTCAGTAACAGGTGTCATTTTATTAGAATTCAAGAATAAATGCTTTCACTTTATTTGGATCATTGTATATTGATATTGTTATTTTTTACATACTCTGATAAATAAATATGGTAAAACTCATTGTTAAATTATGTGGACATTTTTTGATGTGGTCAACCTACAGTGTGATCCACTAAAATCTGGATTAAATATCATCTAGTGATGTCACACTGAAAGTTATGCATTTTTCAAACAAAATATTCTGCTACCCTATAGTATCATGATTTGACCTGACATACTCTTTTATTTACCCAGCTTAGAACCTGACCACCATTGTACAAGACCATAGTGATCATAAATATTCTTCTGGACATTTCTGGATGACAGTTATGGTGCAAAGCATTCAATAATCAGGATTGAGTAAATTTTGTTTAAGTTATAATACTATCAAAATTTAGAATAACATTAATATTTAATTTAAAACAAGTAAATGTGCCTGCAAATCTACATTGGCATACGCTATAATTCAGTACTACCTCTCTTCAAAACATTGTTATCATTTTAGTATACATTTTATTGTAACAGTTATCTATTTTTTAATAACATTCGTTATCTAATGGCACCTCATCCTGTAAAATCCTGTAAAACAAATTCATTATATATATATATATATATATATATATATATATATATATATATATATATATATATATATATATATATATATATATATATATAATTGTAGAAGGCCTCATGGAAGAGACTACTATGGTGACCTAAGTGGTTAGAGCATCCACCTTGTATGCAGGAAGTCATAAATTTAAACCCCAGCTGAGTTATACCAAAGACTTATAAAAATGGTACTGATAACTGCCCTACCTCACCAAGTGCTCAGCATTAAGAGATTAGTGTCAAGACTGGTTGGAAAGGTGTCAGGATAATCTAACTGGGTGGGACATGATGTTACCAGTCTGCAGCATGATGTCTCAGTGCTAGACATCACTATAAACTGCCACACTGCAAACATCATCGTGATAGAACTGAAAAATTGTTAATGCCAAATTAAAAATCCAAATCAAACTCACACAGACAGCTCATGGAAGATTGATCAGTTCACCAAATGAACTGCTTCTTAAAGGCCATTAGTATTACTATTATTATTTTATTAATTTTTGTTTATTTTTGTAGGTATATCCCTGTAGATGATTTGTTTAACATATACAAAGAGTATTATGGGAATGATACCAGGATGCCAAAGGATGTAATCACTGATTGCACTACATTACTTCTCATTGGAAGGTAAGATTTTGTTAAAATTCAGTTTTTTTTAGAAATTTCCTTCTATATCACCATTTATGGAATCAACAAATGAGGGAAACTATTTTATTGATTTAAATAAAGTCAAAAGTTATGAATTTCTTTTACTAGCTGTCTTAATTTAGCTGTGTTTGCATTCTAAATGTAAATGCAGGCCCATACATAAAATAATTAAATATGTTGAACTGTCCTCTTGTGTATGAAACACTAATCTTACAAATGGTCTAGTGTTATACTTGTTCGTAAATACAATTATTACAAATGGTCTAGTGCTATACTTGTGCGTAAATACAATTCTTACAAATGGTCTAGTGTTGTACTTGTCAGTTTATTCCAAATGAAATACAAGTTTTAAAATTAGTCCAGTATTACACCTGTAGATGGGTACCATAAATACAACACAAGTGCTACAAATAATCCAGGATTATGCTTGTCAATTTATCCACATACAACACAGTCCAACAAATGGTCCAGTGTCATACCAGTAATTATTTATCTTATACACAAGTCCTACCAGCAGTCCATTATTTATACCTATCAAATACAACATATGTTCCACAGATGGTCTTGTATTACACATGTCCATTTATCGCAAATACAGCACAAGTCATATAGATGGTCTTGTAATGTGTCAATTTATTCCAAATTAACCACAAGATCCAAAATGGTGTGATATTATACCTGTCATTTTATCCCGAAAAATGACACGAGTCCTACAAATAGCCTGGTGTTATGTTTGTCAATTTATAACAAATGTGACTTAAGTCCTACAGATAGTCTGGTATTATGTTTGTCAGTTTATAACAATGTGACTTAAGTCCTACAAATAGTCTGGTATTATGTTTGTCAATTTATAACAAATGTGACTGAAGTCCTACAGATAGTCTGGTATTATGTTTGTCAGTTTATAACAAATGTGACTTAAGTCCTACAAATAGTCTGGTATTATGTTTGTCAGTTTATAACAAATATGACTGAAGTCCTACAGATAGTCTGGTATTATGTTTGTCAGTTTATAACAAATGTGACTGAAGTCCTACAGATAGTCTGGTATTATGTTTGTCAGTGTATAGTAAATACATGTCCAACCCTTTGTCTAGTATTATACCTATAAAGGTTATAACATTTATACTTGCTTACAAGACCAGTCCAACTGCATATATCTGCTGTCCCATCATGCACTGGCATATATGTTTCTTTCCACTATGTTAGAAGTAATCAGTAGAAGAAATAACATAGACCTTAATCTGCAGGACTGGTGTATTATGATGTGGCAGGTCAGGATCTTTGTTGTTTGCAAAGTGACTCAACTTATAACTGAGTATATATGGTACCCTAAAGTTAGGACTACTTTTTTATGGACCATTACTTTCTTATGCTGGACTTTAAGCACAGATTTCAGATGTAGCCCTCTGGTTCAAACTTTAAATTTGTACTCACAACTATTCAAGGACAAAGTAACAACTTTCTCATTGGAGGAAAGGTTCAGGATTATTTTGATTTACAGCATACGCTTTTGATTTGGTATTCATTAAGTGAATGAATAATACCAGACTATCTGTAGGACTTCAGTCATATTTGTTATAAACTGACAAACATAATACCAGACTATTTGTAGGACTTAAGTCACATTTGTTATAAACTGACAAACATAATACCAGACTATCTGTAGGACTTCAGTCACATTTGTTATAAATTGACAAACATAATACCAGACTATTTGTAGGACTTAAGTCACATTGTTATAAACTGACAAACATAATACCAGACTATCTGTAGGACTTAAGTCACATTTGTTATAAATAGACATCAGTTAGATATATTTATAAAATTCCTTGGGGATCTATTGACAAAATGAAAAAGTTAGATATTGGAAGAATATTATTAATTGTGAAAGTTTTAAAATCCTGATATGTATTACATATCCATTATATTTTACATGATTTATGAGGTGTGGGACACAAATTTCTGATCAATATTTCTAAACTGCACACCTAGACTGAAATAATGCAGGTTTTTCACAGATGTCTGTTGGTTAATATTCTTTGATACACCAAGTCAGCTTTAATAAATCTCAAATGTTTTGTTGTTTTTAATTTCATTCCTATTGCAGAGGAAAATGATTTGGACAGTGTAAAAGAGGATGTATGTAATAAACTCAGAACTGCATCCATGTTTTATTCCAATATGTAGAAAAAACTTGTTAGATATCCCTTAACGATATCAAACTCATTCTCTTTTACAGACTTGAAAGAAAGCATGACATGACAAAAATGTACAAATCTAGATAGCTATTAACCCCAAGGTTTACTTGCCACTGTAAACTTTAATATGGCCTTGCATGATAAAATTCTTAGTGTATTGGTAGATAACAATTTAATTTGCTTTATTGACATTTAAACATGTTTCAGAAAGGTTAATTCTTATCTTTGGCTACTTTGGAAAATCAAAACATACATTCCTTTTCAGTATAAGGTCATATTTTATCAAATTTATATTCAACTATATCTGGACTATTGTAATGTAATTTGGGAAATGTTATATTCAGCTATATCTGGACTATTGTAATGTAATTTGGGAAAAGTTATATTTAACTATAACTGGACTATTGTAATGTAATTTGGGAAATGTTATATTCAGCTATATCTGGACTATTGTAATGTAATTTGGGAAACGTTATACTCAGCTGTATCTGGACTATTGTAATGTAATTTGGGTTAATACTTCTAATTTAAACATAACAACACTTTTAAGACTCTAAAAGAAGGCTTGCCATTTAATTCTA
Organism: Unio delphinus; assembly: GCA_029339505.1. Classification (NCBI taxonomy): domain Eukaryota; kingdom Metazoa; phylum Mollusca; class Bivalvia; order Unionida; family Unionidae; genus Unio; species Unio delphinus. Next base: position 1,294,961 of record JAQISU010000018.1, on the reverse strand, counting down.
GATCAGTGTATAGGCAGTGTCCATGATGCAATGGTTTTTATTAATACATGAAAGAATATTTCTTAGTGGGCCAAATTTATATATTAAAGTTTTCAGAAAAGCCATTTCTGTCTATTGAAGCAGTATCTTTCACCAAAGAGATGATGTTGGTACTCCAAATTTAAGGTCTTTTAGAAATAAAATTACATTATACCACAGCCAAAGAAGGAATTGTTTTAAAAAGGTTTCAGTATACTGGTCCACTGGTATGGGACATCAGGCAGACTCCTGACATCTTCTCATAATCAATATCTTAAATAGATGAAATCTTAAGACAGTTGGAAAATTTTTGTAATATTAATACCTATTGCTTTCTTCAGCATATGCATCTTTTTCACAGATGGGTTTCATAAGACAAATCCAATGTGGAGGTGGCTATGGAGGCAAACTTTGTGAATAAAGTTACATTTGTTCATTTATGGTTAAGTTCTTGCATTCATACTATTATATCATAAATCATGGATGTTGGATCACTGGGTTGTGTTTTAATTTTATTTTCTTAAGATTACTTTAGTCTGAATGAATTTTACACATGATAAATAATGTTTACATTAGTACTTGAGACTACTGAATAAATATTACACATGATAAATAATGTTTACATTAGTATTTGAGACTACTGAATGAATTTTACACATGATAAATAATGTTTACATTAGTACTTGAGACTACTGAACAAATATTACACATGATAAATAATGTTTACATTAGTACTTGAGACTACTGAATGAATTTTACACATGATAAATAATGTTTACATTAGTATTTGAGACTACTGCATGAATTTTACACATGATAAATAATGTTTACATTACTACTTGAGACTACTGAATAAATATTACACATGATAAATAATGTTTACATTAGTACTTGAGACTACTGAATAACTATTACACATGATAAATAATGTTTACATTAGTATTTGAGACTACTGAATGAATTTTACACATGATAAATAATGTTTACATTAGTACACTTGAGACTACTGAACAAATATTACACATGATAAATAATGTTTACATTAGTACTTGAGACTACTGAATGAATTTTACACATGATAAATAATGTTTACATTAGTATTCGAGACTACTGCATGAATTTTACACGATAAATAATGTTTACATTACTACTTGAGACTACTGAATAAATATTACACATGATAAATAATGTTTACATTAGTACTTGAGACTACTGAATAACTATTACACATGATAAATAATGTTTACATTAGTACTTGAGACTACTGAAAGCTTCTCAGAGGAAATTGTTGTTTATCCTTTCAATATAGACATAGCTGGTGTCAATTTTTCCAGAACACTTGCAGCAAGGCTTTTAGCTCCCTGAGAAAAAAAAATAATCCTTTTAAGCTTTGCACAGAAGAATTTAATATTTAAAATAAAAACATTAATTTTTAAAGTACTTATTCAATAGAAAGTTCATGCAAGTAATCTCACAATATTTATTTTTATTACAGGATAGCAGAAGTTCTGGCTGCAAAAGAGGTAAAATTTTACATCCATTTGGATATTTTATGATTTATTCATTTAGCCAAACCATTTAGAATAAATAAGCAAGAATACTTTTTTCAGACATGGTTTGCATGTTATTTCCACCTATTTACTTTAAAATTAAATAACTTTGCTAAATTAATTTCTTTTTCTGTTCTTAAAGCTAGTACTACACATTTTGGCTTTATATTAATTGCAGGAATTTGATTGATAGTTGTTTTCATATACAATTAAATTCATATCTCACATTAAAAGTCTGTCATTGGTATTAGTTTACAGCTCTATGCCGCCACTGATCCAGAGGCATAATGGTCAGAGTGTCTGCCTCAGATGCTAGAGTTTGTGGGTTCAATCCATGGCCGAGTCATACCAAAGACTTTTTAAAAAGGTACTAACAGCTGCCTCACTTGGCGCTTAGCATTAAAATGTTAGTGTTAGGACTGGTCGCCAGGTGTCAGGATAATGTGACTGGGTGGTACATCATGCTACATGTCTGTAGCATGATGCCTCAGTGCTAGACATTACTATAAACTGCCACGCTGCAGACATCGTAGCGATATGACTGAAAAATGTTAAAACTACGTTAAAAAATCAAAATCTCACACACATTTACACACACACACACACACACACACAGCTTAATGCCTAAATCAGGTAGAATGTAGAAATCCAGTTGGCAGTTTTATATCTGCAGATGTTCCCTGACATTGCAAACAAAAGTTCATTCCTGTTGAACCAGTTGTCAGATTTCTTTATCGGTGGGATGGATGACATGGCAGGCTGGACAAATCGACTATGGCAGCAGACGATTCTCATGTTGGAACATGGCACTGAGTAAGGCTACATCATTTCACACAATATAATCAATGCTTCTCATTATGCATGGTTTATAGAGCTAAATTTCAAAGGAATCTTTAGATTATTGAAAATTCTTTAGGATTTTCATACAGTGAACTACAATTATTTAAAAGTTTCAGTGACTGATACAGAATCCTTATGCACAAGATATATACACTAATTTTTTCCTATAGTTTTAAAACCTTGGATATTGGTAGCATTTGCATCTTTTCTAATAAGTATCACATGATCAGCACTACATTGTATATTCACTCAAGTGTCTAACTGCAAACTGCACATACCCAGATCTGCCATCACCTAATGTGCCAGCAGATCTGGATCTGTGCAGTGTGCTAGGAGCAGTCAGTAGAACAAGCAAGATAGACCCTAATTGGAGGTGCATAATGCTACAGCAGTTCACGACCATTGTTGTTGGCAGTTTGACTTGAATTATAAGCAAGTATATATGTATGTGTGTGTGTGTGTGTGTGTAGTATGAGGATCTTTGTTGTTTGCAGTTTTAATTGAATTATTAGCGAGTATATCAGTAGCAACTAGATCAGAAAATGTTGACATAATAGTCATGCAAAGCTTCATGATTGTGGCAGACAATACACATTCTTTTGTGCCACACTACAAGGATTTCATTTCATAAAAAAGCTACTTGATCATTAGAAAATAGTTGGAAACTCAATTGAAATTTGCAGCAACTATTTGTTTCTTCATTTGGGATTTGTTCCTTGTGAGTTAGGTCACAAACAAATAACATACATTGTAAATATAAAGATACATTTAAAATATAAATACATATAAAATATTTTAGATTGTGTGAGTTGTTGTTTTTGACAATGCTATAACTTTGGTATCTGTGTGTATGTCCGTCCAGACATCTACTCTTTGGATTAAAGTCAATGTTATTTATTTAAAGATATTTCTGAATTTTTTAAAGTTTTTTCTTTTTCGCTAAAGGATGTCCTTTTTTTATATTTATAATCACAGAGTGAGGGTTTTATTTGTGCTATTTATAGTATATCATCATTTCAGGATGTGGAGAATTTGAATCAGTACAGTCACAACTTTTCAATGGCCATATTTGTTTCAGTGGCTGTGATATTCCACACAATACCTTGTTTGTCCAGTGTAACAAGACACAACCTTCCTTTAAGCGTACTGGAGGCAAGGATAGAGAGAAGAATGGATTCTTTGTCAGGCCTGATCTAAAGGGATTAACATTTGGAGACCTTACCTTTACAAAGGAGTTGCGGGGAATTCGAGTTAGGCCAAAAGCTTCTCTCTTGGTTAGTGATTCAAACTCCTTTTAAGGATGGTTTGATGTTCAGAATAAGAGTCATCTTGAGATTATGTATTTCCCTGCAAGTATTCAATTGTGCAGTAGTCTCAATTTATATACTATTTATGTTACTTATTTTTTTCCATGGTAACATAAATATATATAGATTACATAAAAGAAACCTTAATGCTAGTAGTTGGATATGTGAGTGAAATTCGGTTGAAATAACTTGAACTGTTTCAGAATTATGCTCTGAAAATGAAATTATTTATCAACAGACAGACAGACAGACAGACAGATGTTCTTAGTGATGGCTATATCTCCCTGTATCAGATACTTGGGGCATAATAAAGCCTGAGAATTCATTTACATTTCTCATTAAGAGTATTGAAGTTGTAGAGTTGTTAAAATAAATGATCATCTACATCACTAGACCAATTTTCGTAGAGATACCTTAAATAGTTTTGGAGTTTTGCCATTGAAATAGAAGTATGGATAGTGGATGGATAGATGGACAAACAAATAAAATACAATATATTTAACCTGTAGAATTGTGAATAAGCAAAAGATTACATCTAGTCAAATCAATGTACAGAGTTTCATGGAGATATCATAAATGGTTTGTACTAGTCAAATATGTGTACAGAGTTTCAGAGAGATATCATAAATGGTTTATTGAGGATTGTAACTGAACTAAAGTGAGATAATGATTAATCATCAAAGAGACTGATAACATTTTTAAAAATATTGATAATGAATAATGTTTAATAACAAAAAGACATCTAATGTTCAGTACATGTGTGAATAGAAAAAGTTACACTCTAGTCCCATATATGTCAATTTTAATAGTGAACAGCAAAAGGCACATCAATAGTCCCATTTATGTGTACTAAATAGTGAACAGCTAAAGGCACATCAATAGTCCCATTTATGTGTACTAAATAGTGAACAGCTAAAGGCACATCAATAGTCCCATTTATGTGTGCTAAATAGTGAACAGCTAAAGGCACATCAATAGTCCTATTTATGTGTACTAAATAGTGAACAGCTAAAGGCACATCAATAGTCCCATTTATGTGTGCTAAATAGTGAACAGCTAAAGGCACATCAATAGTCCTATTTATGTGTACTAAATAGTGAACAGCTAAAGGCACATCAATAGTCCCATTTATGCGTACTAAATAGTGAATAGTAAAAGATACATCAATAGTCCCATTTATGTGTACTAAATAGTGAATAAGACATGTCTTTGCTATACATGTAACATTGTTCACAGATATGTGAATGAGTTATGCTAGCCCAATACATGTAACATGTTTCATAAATATACCTGGAATGGATTGTACTAGTCCAATACATATAACATATTTCAGATACATGAATGGTTTGTACTAGTCCACTATGTGTAATATGTTTCATAAATATACCTGGAATGGATTGTACTAGTCCACTATGTGTAATATGTTTCATAAATATACCTGGAATATGCTTTGCACTAGTCCACTATGTGTAATATGTTTCATAAATATACCTGGAATATGCTTTGCGCTAGTCCACTATGTGTAATATGTTTCATAAATATACCTGGAATGGATTGTACTAGTCCACTATGTGTAATATGTTTCATAAATATACCTAGAATCGATTCTATTAGTCACACTCCTTCTACATTGTAACTTTAGAGCTGAAGAAAAACCTTAATATATGGTTAACATCCTATTTTATCTGGGGAAAGGAGTTGGATTTGCAATGTAGTCTATATTCTCATAGTATATTATGATTCTGGTAAATATTATAAAATAAACGTTGTACACAAAATATTTGCTTTCCTATAATCTGCATGACACTGAGTGAATTGGGTGTTCAAATCAGTTATATTTAGAAAACAATGTTCAGTTGTATTGTGGAATTTTGTAAAGTAAATGGATGAGGATAATGGTTAATAATATGAAATAAAAATCTGTGCATATCCATGTTAAGCATGAAAAAACTAAGAGAATAAAAGAAATACTTTAGAAGGAATAAGAAGCTTGAATAAGTTTGATACTAAGATGCTTTGATTTCAGAGTAGCAGTGTAGTAAAAGTATATATATATATATATATATATATATATATATATATATATATATATATATATATATATATATATATATATATATATATATATATATATATTGAATTTTCAGTTTGTTTGGGTTTTCATTTTATTCAATCCTCTGGTATCACCTACAATAAGGAAAATGTCCTCACAATTATGCACGTAAATGTTTACATTTTGACAAAACATTAGTAACAGTCTCTACCATATATACTCACTTATAAGTCTACTCTAACTGCAGATTGAACAAACCTAGATCTGCCAATGTATAATGCACCAGCAGATCTGAGTCTATGTAGCTGTTAGGAGTAATCACTAGAACTAAATAGATCAGCTCTGATTTGCTGGCACATGCAATGACAGGGCAGTGTCTGTGTTGTTTACAATGACAGGTCAGGGTCTGTGTTGTTTACAATAACAGGCCAGAGTCTGTGTTGTTTACAATGACAGGTCAGTGTCTGTGTTGTTTACAATGACAGGTCAGAGTCTGTTCTTTACAATGATAGGTCAGAGTCTGTGTTGTTTACAATGACAGATCATTGTCTCTGTTGTTTACAATAACAGGCCAGAGTCTGTGTTGTTTACAATTACAGGTCAGGGTCTGTGTTGCTTACAATGACAGGTCAGGGTCTGTGTTGTTTACAATGACAAGCCAGGGTCTGTGTTGTTTACAATGACAGGTCAGAGTCTGTGTTGTTTACAATGACAGGTCAGGGTCTGTGTTGTTTACAATGAAAGGCCTGGGTTTGTGTTGTTTACAATGACAGGTCAGGGTCTGTGTTGTTTACAATGACAGGTCAGAGTCTGTGTTGTTTACAATGACAGGTCAGAGTCTGTGTTGTTTACAAGGACAGGTCAGAGTCTGTGTTGTTTACAATGACAGGTCAGAGTCTGTGTTGTTTACAATGACAGGCCAGGGTCTGTGTTGTTTACAATGACAGGTCAGGGTCTGTGCTGTTTACAATGACAGGCCAGAGTCTGTTGTTTACAATGACAGGTCAGGGTCTGTGTTATTTACAATGACAGGCCAGAGTCTGTGTTGTTTACAATGACAGGTCAGAGTCTGTGTTGTTTACAATGACAGGCCAGAGTCTGTGCTGTTTATAATGACAGGTCAGAGTCTGTGTTATTTACAATGACAAGCCAGGGTCTGTGTTGTTTACAATAACAGGCCAGAGTCTGTGTTGTTTACAATGACAGGTCAGAGTCTGTGTTGTTTACAATAACAGGCCAGAGTCTGTGTTGTTTACAATGACAGGTCAGAGTCTGTGTTATTTACAATGACAGGTCTGAGTCTGTGTTGTTTACAATGATAGGCCAGAGTCTGTGTTGTTTACAATGACAGGTCGGTGTTGGTGTTGTTTACAATGACAGGTCAGTGTCTGTGTCATTTCCAATGACAGGTCAGAGTCTGTGTTGTTTACAATGACAGGCCAGGGTCTGTGTTATTTACAATGACAGGCCAGAGTCTGTGTTGTTTACAATGACAGGTCAGAGTCTGTGTTGTTTACAATGACAGGTCATAGTCTGTGTTGTTTACAATGACAGGCCAGAGTCTGTGTTGTTTACAATGACAGGTCAGGGTCTGTGTTGTTTACAATGACAGGCCAGGGTTTGTGTTGTTTGCAATGACAGGTCAGGGTCTGTGTTGTTTACAATGACAGGCCAGAGTCTGTTGTTTACAATGACAGGTCAGAGTCTGTGTTGTTTACAATGACAGGTCAGAGTCTGTGTTGTTTACAATGACAGGCCAGGGTCTGTGTTGTTTGCAATGACAGGTCAGGGTCTGTGCTGTTTACAATGACAGGCCAGAGTCTGTTGTTTACAATGACAGGTCAGTGTCTGTGTTGTTTACAATGACAGGTCAGAATCTGTGTTGTTTACAATGACAGGTCAGGGTCTGTGTTATTTACAATGACAAGCCAGGGTCTGTGTTGTTTACAATAACAGGCCAGAGTCTGTGTTGTTTACAATGACAGGTCAGAGTCTGTGTTGTTTACAATAACAGGCCAGAGTCTGTGTTGTTTACAATGACAGGCCAGAGTCCGTATTGTTTACAATGACAGGTCAGAGTCTGTGTTATTTACATTGACAGGTCAGTGTCTGTGTTGTTTACAATGACAGGTCAGAGTCTGTGTTTTTTACAATGACAGGCCAGAGTCCGTGTTGTTTACAATGACAGATCAGAGTCTGTTGTTTACAATGACAGGTCAGAGTCTGTGTTTTTTACAATGACAGGCCAGAGTTCCTGTTGTTTAGAATGACAGGTCTGAGTCTGTGTTGTTTACAATGACAGGTCAGAGTCTGTGTTTCTAACAATGACAGGTCAGAGTCCGTGTTGTTTACAATGACAGATCAGAGTCTGTTGTTTACAATGACATGTCAGAGTCTGTGTTGTTTACAATGACAGACCAGAGTCCATGTTGTTTACAATGACAGGTCAGAGTCTGTGTTGTTTACAATGACAGGTCAGAGTCTGGTTGTTTACAATGACAGGCCAGGGTCTGTGTTGTTTACAAGGACAGGTCAGGATCTGTGTTGTTTACAATGACAGGTCAGAGTCTGTTGTTTACAATGACAGGTCAGAGTCTGTGTTATTTACATTGACAGGTCAGTGTCTGTGTTGTTTACAATGACAGGTCAGAATCTGTGTTGTTTACAATGACAGGTCAGGGTCTGTGTTGTTTACAATGACAAGCCAGGGTCTGTGTTTATTTACAATGACAGGCCAGAGTCTGTGTTGTTTACAATGACAGGTCAGAGTCTGTGTTGTTTACAATGACAGGTCAGGGTCTGTGTTGTTTACAATGACAGGCCAGAGTCTGTGTTGTTTACAATGACAGGTCAGGGTCTGTGTTGTTTACAATGACAGGCCATGGTTTGTGTTGTTTACAATGACAGATCAGAGTCTGTTGTTTACAATGACAGGTCAGAGTCTGTTGTTTACAATGACAGGTCAGAGTATGTGTTGTTTACAATGACAGGTCAGAGTCTGGTTGTTTACAATGACAGGTCAGGGTCTGTGTTGTTTGCAATGACAGGCCAGAGTCCATGTTGTTTACAATGACAGGTCAGAGCCTGTGTTGTTTACAATGACAGGTCTGAGTCTGTGTTTTTTACAATGACAGGTCAGAGTCTGTGTTGTTTACAATGACAGGTCAGTGTCTGTGTTGTTTACAATGACTGGTCAGAGTCTGTGTTGTTTACAATGACAGGTCAGTGTCTATGTTGTTTACAATGACAGGTCAGAGTCTGTGTTGTTTTCAATGACAGGTCTGAGTCTGTGTTGTTTACAATGACAGGTCAGAGTCTGTGTTTTTTACAATGACAGTTTAGGGTCTGTGTTGTTTACAATGACAGGTCAGGGTTTGTGTTGTTTACAATTACAGGTCAGTGTCTGTGTTGTTTGCAATGACAGGTCATAGTATGTGTTGTTTACAATGACAGGTCAGTGTCTGTGTTATTTACATTAACAGGTCAGTGTCTGTGTTGTTTACAATGACAGGCCAGATTCTGTTGTTTACAATGACAGGTCAGTGTCTGTGTTGTTTACAATGACAGGTCAGAGTCTGTTTTGTTTACAATAACAGGTCAGAGTCTGTGTTGTTTACAATGACAGGTCTGAGTCTGTGTTGTTTACAATGACAGGTCAGAGTCTGTTGTTTACAATGACAGGTCAGTGTCTGTGTTGTTTACAATGACAGGTCAGAGTCTGTTGTTTACAATGACAGGTCTGAGTCTGTGTTGTTTACAATGACAGGTCAGAGTCTGTGTTTTTTACAATGACAGGTCAGGGTCTGTGTTGTTTACAATTACAGGTCAGTGTCTGTGTTGTTTACAATGACAGGTCATAGTCTGTGTTGTTTACAATGACAGGTCAGAGTCTGTGTTGTTTACAATGACAGGTTTGAGTCTGTGTTTTTTACAATGTCTGTGTTGTTTACAATGACAGGTCATAGTCTGTGTTGTTTACATTGACAGGTCAGTATCTGTGTTGTTTACAATGACAGGTCTGAGTCTGTGTTGTTTACAATGACAGGTCAGAGTCCGTGTTGTTTACAATGACAGGTCAGTGTCTGTGTTGTTTACAATGACAGGTCAGAGTCTGTGTTGTTTACAATGACAGGTCTGAGTCTGTGTTGTTTACAATGACAGGTCAGAGTCTGTGTTTTTTACAATGACAGTTTAGGGTTTGTGTTGTTTACAATGACAGGTCAGGGTCTGTGTTGTTTACAATGACAGGTCAGTGTCTGTGTTGTTTACAATGACAGGTCAGTGTCTGTGTTGTTTACAATGACAGGTCAGTGTCTGTGTTATTTACATTGACAGGTCAGGGTCTGTGTTGTTTACAATGACAGGCCAGAGTCTGTTGTTTACAATGACAGGTCAGTGTCTGTGTTGTTTACAATGACAGGTCAGATTCTGTGTTGTTTACAATGACAGGTCAGAGTCTGTGTTGTTTACAATGACAGATCTGAGTCTGTGTTGTTTACAATGACAGGTCAGAGTCTGTTGTTTACAATGACAGGTCAGTGTCTGTGTTGTTTACAATGACAGGTTAGAGTCTGTGTTTTTTACAATGGCAGGTTAGGGTCTGTGTTGTTTACAATGACAGGTCAGGGTCTGTGTTGTTTACAATTACAGGTCAGTGTCTGTGTTGTTTACAATGACAGGTGATAGTATGTGTTGTTTACAATGACAGGTCAGAGTCTGTGTTATTTACATTGACAGGTCAGTGTCTGTGTTGTTTACAATGACAGGTCAGAGTCTGTGTTGTTTACAATGACAGGCCTTAGTCTGTGTTGTTTGCAATGACAGGTCAGAGTCTGTGTTTTTTACAATGACAGGTCAGTGTCTGTGTTGTTTACAATGACAGGTCAGAGTCGGTTGTTTACAATGACAGGTCAGTGTCTGTGTTGTTTACAATGACAGGTCAGAGTCTGTGTTGTTTACAATGACAGGTCAGAGTCTGTGTTGTTTACAATGACAGGTCAGAGTCTGTGTTTTTTTACAATGACAGGTTAGTATCTGTGTTGTTTACAATGACAGGTCAGTGTCTGTGTTGTTTACAATGACAGGTCAGAGTCTGTGTTGTTTACAATGACAGGTCAGAGTCTGTGTTGTTTACAATGACAGGTCAGAGTCTGTGTTTTTTTACAATGACAGGTTAGTATCTGTGTTGTTTACAATGACAGGTCATAGTCTGTGTTGTTTACAATGACAGGTCAGAATCTGTGTTTTCTACAATGACAGGTCAGTGTCTGTGTTGTTTACAATGACAGGTCAGGTTCTGTGTTGTTTACAATTACAGGTCAGTGTCTGTGTTGTTTACAATGACAGGTCCTAGTCTGTGTTGTTTACAATGACAGGTCAGTGTCTGTGTTGTTTACAATGACTGGTCAGAGTCTGTGTTGTTTACAATGACAGGTCAGAGTCTGTGTTTTTTTACAATGACAGGTTAGTATCTGTGTTTTTTACAATGACAGGTCATAGTCTGTGTTGTTTACAATGACAGGTCAGAATCTGTGTTTTCTACAATGACAGGTCAGTGTTTGTGTTGTTTACAATGACAGGTCCTAGTCTGTGTTGTTTACAATGACAGGTCAGTGTCTGTGTTGTTTACAATGACAGGCCAGAGTCTCTTGTTTACAATGACAGGTCAGAGTCTGTGTTATTTACATTGACAAGTCAGTGTCTGTGTTGTTTACAATGACAGGTTAGAGTCAATGACAGATCAGTGTGTGTTATTTACAATGACAGGTCAGTGTCTGTTTTGTTTACAATGACAGGTCAGGGTCTGTGTTTTTACAATGACATATCTGTGTCTGTATTGTTTACAATGACAGGTCAGGTGTCTGTGTTGTTTACAATGACAGATCAGTGTCTGTGTTGTTTACAATGACAGATTAGAGTCTGTGTTGTTTACAATGACAGATCAGTGTCTGTGTTGTCTACAATAACAGGCTTGAGTCTGTGTTGTTTACAATGACAGGCCAGAGTCTGTGTTGTTTAGAATGGCAGCTCAGGGTCTGTGTTATTTACAATGACAGGACAGGGTCTGTGTTGTTTACAATGACAGGCCAGAGTCTGTGCTGTTTACAGTGACAGGTCAGTGTTGGTGTTGTTTACAATGACAGGTCAATGTCTGTGTTATTTACAATGACAGGCCAGGGTCTGTGTTGTTTACAATGATAGGCCAGAGTCTGTGTTGTTTACAATGACAGGTCAGGGTCTGTGTTGTTTACAATGATAGGCCAGAGTCTGTGTTGTTTACAATGACAGGTCAGAGTCTGTGTTGTTTACAATGATAGGTCAGTGTTTGTGTTATTTACAATGACAGGTCAGGGTCTGTGTTGTTTACAATGACAGGTCAGTGTCTGTGTTGTTTACAATGACAGATCAGGGTCTGTGTTGTTTACAATGACAGGTCAGAGTCTGTTGTTTACAATAACAGGCCAGAGTCTGTGTTGTTCAGAATGACAGGTCAGTGTCTGTGTTATTTACAATTGGACTTTTATGCAAGTATATAAAGTGTTTAAAATTGATAATCTGTTGTAATTAGGGCCTCATTTTATCGGTCTTCGTATTTTGCTTTACTTGTACTCTGTATGATTTTAGGCTGTTAATGCTACTGACTGGCTGCATTCTGTAACTAAGATCAGTTTTATTGATTGTTGTATAAAATACATGTTTAGGACCAAAGTTTGGTCAGTTTTCAGAGTTTTTGATGCGTTTTGGCTTTACCTAGTTAAAATGTATTGAAGTGAAAGGAAAAGAAATAGTAAGACCAGAAACATGACTTGATTTCAGTTTACTGATGTTAAGTTTGACAGTATATGCCATGTGTTCTTTTTAATGTATTCTGTTGTATTTTTCCAATGAAGGATAAGATGTTCATGTCAAAGAAAAGGCCAGCATCAAGTAGGGAGACTGTTGGAGAGAACCTGAGGCAGACCAAAAAGGCCTTGTATAACTTCTGCCCTTACAGCAGACTTGGTTGGTGAGTTCACCAGCTTTTGAAATACACCACCCCCTCGTTAACTCGCGCACATCGGGGTCCAAAAACATCGACTGCACTATAAGTGAGGCACAAGTTATTGAGGGACCTATAATAACAAAAGGATTGATACAAAGGCAAAAGGGTGGGTGGGTGGCAGATTTTTTAGCTTTTAATACTCACTTCATAATCGTGCTGTGATTAATGGTGTAGTTTATTTTTTCCTCATAGAGTAACATTAATTTCAGGATAAATTACCATATATAGATGAGTTAATCGAAAACATTATCCCATGTGGTTTCCATTCGATCACAGGAGTCTGACGTTTTATCAATAAAGTATGGCGAAATCTCTGACAACATGAATTCCCCTTATCGGTAATACATACCGGGTATTTAAAAAAATATTACTGATAAGGGGAATTCATTTTGTCAGAGATTTCGCCGTACTTGATTGATAAAACGTCAGACTCCTGTGGTTCGATTAACATGTGTACCGATTCACACATTGTGTATTACATCACTAATTTTTGTGCTGAATTGGATACATTCTTCTTTTATTGTTTGATCCAAATTAGACGTATTTGTTTAATACAAAGATCGACTCTCTTTTCGAGAAACAATGTTGATCGATCGATTCATATACAGTGTATATATATGATTGTGGTAGAAGTAAAATGAAAAATTTTAAACAATGTAAATTAAAACACGATAATACAAATGCCCATTGTGATACGCTGGACAAATGACTCAACGTTTTGAAAAAATCAGTTAATTTTGTGTGTTACTCCCTGATTTCGCTGTCGTCGAGCAAAATCGTTACTTGCTTGATTCCATGCAAAAGACATAAGTGATAAAATAAGACAAGTCTCTTTTAATGGATTATTTTAGTGCAAGAAACACTTGGCCAAGTTTGTTGATCAAAACAAAGCCGGCAGGTAATTAGGTTCTCACGGAAGTACTCGCGGGTTTCGATGTGATGGTTGATTTACTCTTTTCATATTTTCATCTAAAAGAATATGTTGCAATTATAATGTTTACATTGAAACAGAAATAAAGGATTATTATGTTGTTTTCACACAGCAAGATGTTTAATTGTTGTTTATTTCATTATCTGTTGCCACTTGTTAGCATTTACCGGACATTTTCATTGATCGCTATTTCACCAGACTGTTTATTTACGGCGATTGATGACTGTTTTTCAACAATTAAACCCGAACATAATATATGATATCTTATTTAGATTTTGCAAATTTCACAATATGGAATCGATCTTTATGGGCAGTAATCACCTTTTTTATGGTAAAATGAGAAATGTATAAAGGTTTAATTTACCAATTCTTATTGTAATTTTTTCACATTCAGCATATTTTGAAAGATTTTTAAGATATATTTTATCTTTGGGGAAAAATCAGGATCCACGCCAGACACCGCATTATAAGCAGGTTCGCGAGTTATCAGGGCGCAAGTTATCGAGGGAGAGGTGTAGATCTATTTTGAGGAAAATTGCAATTTAGTAATACTTTTTGTATGTACATGTACAAATATGCTGGCATTGATTCATAGCTATTTAAATCATATTTGTATACTGTATATATATATTGAACACTGAGGGCATCATACATACATACATACATACATACATACATACATACATCCATCCATCCATCCATCCATCCATCCATACATACATGTGTTTGTTTCATCAATGTCCTTTGTCATATAGGTCTTATGCAACTGGTGACCTGAACAGTGATGGTAATGATGATCTGGTAGTTGGAGCCCCAGGGTATGGGGAAGTGGGAAGTCCCCAGGAGGGAAGGGTATATATCATTTATGGTAAGCTAGACAATGATTTTTACTAAGTCATATTTTATCATAGTCTTACATATTATAGTCTTACAGTTACTAATGGATTTCAGTGATACTTGGCACGTATCATAGTCTTACAGTTAATAATGGATTTCAGTGATACTTGGCACGTATCGTAGTCTTACAGTTAATAATGGATTTCAGTGATACTTGGCACGTATCATAGTCTTACAGTTAATAATGGATTTCATTGATACTTGGCACATATCGTAGTCTTACAGTTACTAATGGATTTCAGTGATACTTGGTACATATCATAGTATTACAGTTACTAATGGATTTCAGTGCTACTTGGTACATATCATAGTATTACAGTTACTAATGGATTTCAGTGATACTTGGTACATATCATAGTATTACAGTTACTAATGGATTTCAGTGATACTTGGTACATATCATAGTATTACAGTTACTAATGGATTTCAGTGATACTTGGTACATATCATAGTATTACAGTTACTAATGGATTTCAGTGCTACTTGGCACATATCATAGTATTACAGTTAATAATGGATTTCAGTGATACTTGGTACATATCATAGTATTACAGTTACTAATGGATTTCAGTGCTACTTGGTACATATCATAGTATTACAGTTACTAATGGATTTCAGTGATACTTGGTACATATCATAGTATTACAGTTACTAATGGATTTCAGTGATACTTGGTACATATCATAGTATTACAGTTAATAATGGATTTCAGTGATACTTGGCACATATCATAGTATTACAGTTAATAATGGATTTCAGTGATACTTGGCACATATCATAGTATTACAGTTAATAATGGATTTCAGTGATACTTGGTACATATCATAGTCTTACAGTTACTAATGGATTTCAGTGATACTTGGTACATATCATAGTATTACAGTTACTAATGGATTTCAGTGCTACTTGGTACATATCATAGTATTACAGTTACTAATGGATTTCAGTGCTACTTGGTACATATCATAGTATTACAGTTACTAATGGATTTCAGTGATACTTGGTACATATCATAGTATTACAGTTACTAATGGATTTCAGTGATACTTGGTACATATCATAGTATTACAGTTAATAATGGATTTCAGTGATACTTGGCACATATCATAGTATTACAGTTACTAATGGATTTCAGTGATACTTGGTACATATCATAGTATTACAGTTACTAATGGATTTCAGTGATACTTGGTACATATCATAGTATCACAGTTAATAATGGATTTCAGTGATACTTGGTACATATCATAGTATTACAGTTACTAATGGATTTCAGTGATACTTGGTACATATCATAGTATTACAGTTAATAATGGATTTCAGTGATACTTGGCACATATCATAGTATTACAGTTAATAATGGATTTCAGTGATACTTGGCACATATCATAGTATTACAGTTACTAATGGATTTCAGTGATACTTGGTACATATCATAGTATTACAGTTACTAATGGATTTCAGTGATACTTGGTACATATCATAGTATTACAGTTAATAATGGATTTCAGTGATACTTGGTACATATCATAGTATTACAGTTACTAATGGATTTCAGTGATACTTGGCACATATCATAGTATTACAGTTAATAATGGATTTCAGTGATACTTGGCACATATCCATAGTCTTACAGTTACTAATGGATTTCAGTGATACTTGGCACATATCATAGTATTACAGTTACTAATGGATTTCAATGATACTTGGTACATATCATAGTATTACAGTTACTAATGGATTTCAGTGCTACTTGGTACATATCATAGTATTACAGTTAATAATGGATTTCAGTGCTACTTGGTACATATCATAGTATTACAGTTACTAATGGATTTCAGTGATACTTGGTACATATCATAGTATTACAGTTAATAATGGATTTCAGTGATACTTGGTACATATCATAGTATTACAGTTAATAATGGATTTCAGTGATACTTGGCACATATCATAGTATTACAGTTACTAATGGATTTCAGTGATACTTGGCACATATCATAGTATTACAGTTACTAATGGATTTCAGTGATACTTGGTACATATCATAGTATTACAGTTAATAATGGATTTCAGTGATACTTGGTACATATCATAGTATTACAGTTACTAATGGATTTCAGTGATACTTGGTACATATCATAGTATTACAGTTACTAATGGATTTCAGTGATACTTGGTACGTATCATAGTATTACAGTTACTAATGGATTTCAGTGATACTTGGTACGTATCATAGTATTACAGTTAATAATGGATTTCAGTGATACTTGGCACGTATCATAGTCTTACATTAAATAATGGATTTCAGTGATACTTGGTACATATCATAGTATTACAGTTACTAATGAATTTCAGTGATACTTGGCACGTATCATAGTCTTACAGTTAATAATGGATTTCAGTGATACTTGGCACGTATCGTAGTCTTACAGTTAATAATGGATTTCAGTGATACTTGGCACGTATCATAGTCTTACAGTTAATAATGGATTTCATTGATACTTGGCACATATCGTAGTCTTACAGTTACTAATGGATTTCAGTGATACTTGGCACGTATCATAGTCTGACAGTTAATAATGGATTTCAGTGCTACTTGGTACATATCATAGTATTACAGTTACTAATGGATTTCAGTGATACTTGGCACATATCATAGTCTGACAGTTAATAATGGATTTCAGTGATACTTGGCACGTATCATAGTCTTACAGTTAATAATGGATTTCATTGATACTTGGCACATATCGTAGTCTTACAGTTACTAATGGATTTCAGTGATACTTGGCACATATCGTAGTCTTACAGTTAATAATGGATTTCAGTGATACTTGGCATGTATCATAGTCTTACAGTTACTAATGGATTTCAATGATACTTGGCACATATCGTAGTCTTACAGTTACTAATGGATTTCAGTGATACTTGGCACATATCGTAGTCTTACAGTTAATAATGGATTTCATTGATACTTGGCACATATCATAGTCTGACAGTTAATAATGGATTTCATTGATACTTGGCACATATCGTAGTCTTACAGTTACTAATGGATTTCAGTGATACTTGGCACGTATCATAGTCTGACAGTTAATAATGGATTTCAGTGATACTTGGCACATATCGTAGTCTTACAGTTACTAATGGATTTCAGTGATACTTGGCACATATCATAGTATTACAGTTACTAATGGATTTTAGTGATACTTGGTACATATAGTATTATAGTTATTAATGGAATTCAGTGAAGCTTCGTACCTACTAATGGATTTTAGTGATGTTTGTTACACATTATGTTCTTACAGTTATTAATGGATTTCAATGATGTTTGTTACACATCAAGTTCTTACATTTACTAATGGATTTCAGTGATGTTTGGTAAATATGATGGTATTACAGTTGCTAATGGAATTCAGTGAAGCTTGATACATATCATGGTACAGTCCTACCCGTTCATGTCGACATCCTTGGGTCTGAGGAAATATTGTCGACATAGGCAGATGTCGAGATAAGTGTTGTGGGGGGGGGGGGGGAGGAAAAACAAGATAAAAGGTAAAATTCGTCAGCAAAGGGTGAACCGTCGTCAGTGAGTAGCATTTACACTTTGAGAAAACAATGGAAATTTTTGAGTTCATGAAGACAGAATCAGTGTGAAATACACTTGCATATTGACAAATTACATTTTGGTTACCTTTGTGTAGTAAAATCCAAAATAAAATATTGCATCGATCACATCCTGATGCGAAAAACATTATGATATTCAATGTCAGCATTAGCACATGGTTGGATAGTTGTTATTTACATGCTTCATGTACATGTACTTATATTGGCCTTGATTTTGGTCAGTCTGATCCCATCTTATTGAGGCTACCAAGGGGATGTGGCTATTCACAGGGAAATAAAAAAACTGTCAACATTACATGTATTCTCCACAAATAGTTTTGTATTCGATGTTATGATGAACATTAAAGCGACTGAACCAACCACATGTTACAGCGAAGTTCTCCACACTGTTTTTTTTCGCAAATATTTCATTGAACCATTTTGATGCTTCCTCCATGTCTTCATATGTAGCAGTCTTTTGCTTCTTCCCTTGGGGAGCACAGTTACCTTCGACGTAGTCTTTCTTTATAGATTCAGCAGCATTCATCCTTCCTGAACAGGTGTTATTTTTAGGTGAAAAAATTTCACAGACCTCTTTGCGAGATGTTGATCCCTCAACTTCCTTAACAGCCAGATATTTAGTTTCCAGAGACTGTAAATTTAATTTGCATTTTACACTGCTGTTGATAGCCATCATAAATGTAAATAAAGTTAAAAACGAAACTTTCACAGCAAAATAAACTTGTTTTAATCACCGATCACTTTCAAAGGTCTCAAAAACACGTAATCCATATTTTGATGCAATTTTTATATCTGGGATTCAGAAAATCACAGATACAGGAGTCCTCTGTACACATAAATTTCCAGGATGGCAATTTAAGGGCTTGCTAGTCCTGCTTCAACCACCTGTTGAGTGGGAAATTGTGTTGATCAATTGATCGTTTTAGCTGTGCTGATATTTACAATCAGAAAATTCAGTGGCTGAAAGACCCATAGATGTACATGTTGTCATTGTAAGAATACATCTTAAGAACATGACCCACAAGCTAGGTGGCAAGATCAAAGACTTGACTAGCTGCAGAGTGGTGAGAAAATGTGCTGATATTTACAATGACTGATTTCAGAGGTAGAATGACCCATTAATGTACTTGTGTATAATAAGAGTACATCAAATGAACAACATTTGCCTTCATTATTATTTTCATTTCCAAGTGTAGCATACCAAATAGTGCTTGTGACCTCAAAATCAAGGCATGTTGAGTGTTATACAAAATGCTGTTTGCAAATTTTGACAACAAGGGTTTAACGGCAAATTGACGAAGATTGTAATTAAATTCAACAGTGTTAGAAGTTGCTAGAACTGACATTTCACATGGAACACTCTGGATGATGCCTAACTTAGTGCTTGGAATAAGACCTTTTCTTGACCTGACAATTCACTCTCACTCTAATGGACAAACAAGGGCTACATGTCAGTGCTGTAAACAAATTTGAAAATTAAACTTTTACACATCATTTTCTTACAGTTACTAATGGATTTCAGTGATGTTTGGTACATATCATGGCCTTACAGTAGGAGTTATTGTTTCTTTCAACTTTTATGATTTTTATAAGTTATTTTTCTTTTGTTCTTTTAATGATTTTTATAAGAGTCGTTCTTTTTTCTTTCATGATTTTTATAAGAGTTATTGACCTTTTTTCTTTCATGATTTTTATAAGATTCATTGTTCCTTTTGACTTTCATGATTTTTATAAGATTCATTGCTCCTTTTGAATTTCATAATTTTTATAAGATTCATTGTCCTTTTATACTTTCATGATTTTTATAAGATTCATAGTTCCTATTGACTTTCATGACTTTTATAAGAGTCATTGTTCTTTTTAACAAATCTGGAGGCAACTATTCTTGTTTTCAACTGAGACTGTACTGTCTACACTCATTTCCTTCATGAAGTCAGGGATGTTTGTGAAGAAGTTGTGTGCATGTGTCTCTTTATTTGAGCACAGAATGAACCTTCCTTAAAAAGTAGGTACTTGAAAATCATGCCAATTCTATTTCTTTTTCAACAGGAACTGAAGATGGTATCCCAATGAAGCTAGATATTGACCTTGACCTGATTAAATCCAATGAAGGACAGATCCTAAAAGGGATTGGAACAGTAGGTATTCTCATTCTTAAAGCAGTTATTCTTTTATACTTTTGC
This sequence comes from Unio delphinus, assembly GCA_029339505.1. NCBI lineage: Eukaryota > Metazoa > Mollusca > Bivalvia > Unionida > Unionidae > Unio > Unio delphinus. The sequence continues at coordinate 1,274,513 of JAQISU010000018.1, read as the reverse complement.
TTTGTCTTATTTATATAAGTATTATTATTAGATTCCATATTTTTTTAATATTTTGCATTTCATATTTACAAGACGTTTTGCTCTGATAAGTTATAAATCCATATTCCCAATTATTATATTATTAACAAATTAGAAATCAACATGGAAATGGTAAGACACCGTATTTACTCTCCTTGTTCATTCACTCTCTTAGCTATTCTGTGGGAAAGGGAATGGATTAACTGCATGTATATTGTGCACATTTGCAAAATCACATCAAAATTTATATGTAGTTAAGGTTCTTTCTTGAAGTGTGAAGAATAATTATGTAACACTACATGTGCATGCAATAACCCAAATGCATTCATTAGTCGAAATGCCCACTAATTCAACATGCCTGCACTAGATTACATTGATTGCATGCACTAATTCACATGTATGCATTATATTTCATGCATGCACTAATTCAACATGCCTGCACTAGATTACATTGATTGCATGCACTAATTCACATGTATGCATTATATTTCATGCATGCACTAATTCAACATTCCTGCACTAGATTACATTGATTGCATGCACTAATTCACATGTATGCATTATATTTCATGCATGCACTAATTTGGAGATGCACTAATTCAACATCCCTACACTAGGTTACATGCATGCACCACTTCACATGCCGGCATGAATAGACATACATCCATTAATTCAAATTAACTAATTAACATGCATACACTCATTTACATTCCTGTATTATTTCATATGTATGCAGAGAATGTGAGATTATCATCTGGTCATTTATAATCATGCACTGTGTTTTACTTTTTAAGGCACAATCAAGGTTTGGGTCATCCCTGGCAGTGTTGGATGTGAACTTGGATGGAACTCAGGATCTGGTTGTTGGTGCATCATCATTTGCCTTGGAATCTCCTCTCAACTACAATGTATATTGACCTGTTCATTCTGTCACATTTTACTGAATTATTATTATGTTTGAAAGGATTCTTTGTTAGTATATGAGAAGATTTACAAACAAAATAAACTTTCTTCCAAACTCCCTTGTTTGTTGGTAACATGCATCAAATTCATTGCCTTGCCAGCTCAGGTATGATGAGATATAGTAGCATTCTTTAGGTATGATGACATGTTACATGTCATAACATTCTTTAGGTATATTGAGATGTAGCAACATTCTTTAGGCATGATGATGTATAAACATTCCTTTGGTACATTGACATGTAATAACATTCTTTAGATATGATGACATGTAGCAACATTCTTTAAGTATCATGAGATAGAGTAACATTCATTAGATATGATGAGGCATAACATTCTTTAGGTATGCTAAGATGTAATAACATTCTTTAGGTATCATGAGATGTGACATTCTTTAGGCATGGTGACATGTAATAACATTCTTTATATATGATGACATGTAGCAACATTATTTAGGTATCATGAGATAGAGTAACATTCATTAGATATGATGAGGCATAACAGGTACGGTATGCTGAGATGTAATAACATTCTTTAGGTATCATGAGATGTGACATTCTTTAGGCATGGTGACATGTCATAACATTCTTTATATATGATGACATGTAGCAACATTCTTTAGGTATGATGAGGCATAACAATCTTTAGGTATGCTGATATGTAAAGGCATTCTTTAGATATGATGAAATGTAACATTCTTTAGGCATGATGACATGTAATAACATTCTTTAGGTATGTTAAGATGTAATAACATTCTTTGGATACTATGACATGTAGTAACATTCTTTAGGTACGATGAGATGTAGTAACATTCTTTTTTATGTGGAGAAACACTAGAGAAATGCATTAAACTAAAATAAAAGACCTCATCCAGTGTCTAACATTTTAAGCATGAATATATACAAGTTTCATCAGTTATTTCAGAATATGTTACTGGTGAATTTTGTTTCATAATTGATCTTTGAAAGATTATAATCAACCAGTTAGCTGCTTATAAATTTACTTCTACTAACACATTCATTATGAAAACCTGGTACTGTTTTTATAGACCTTTTATAACATGGAGAGTATCATTTTATGATATAGTCTTCCGTCTAGAATGACGTGTACCTGTGTTTGTTCCCAAAAATATTCTTCACATTCTACCATTACTAACTCTTTAAGGTGCTTGCATTTGGATTAAATAAGAAACCTATGAATTTTGGTTTCAAAAAGTCAAATGACAAGGTCACATAGACTGAAAGATGGAAACAGTTTCCGCACAATAACTTGTCTTGTATACCAGTTACCTTCCCCTAACATTGTAAATGGCTTGTATTATAGATAAGTAAGAATTTGAGTTCAAAGTTCAATGTCACAGAGGTTGAAAGAAGGAAACAGTTCTACAAACTACTCAAGTTGATACCACATGCCTTGATTATTATTTGTAAATTGTTTTCATTTGATACATGAAATGTATCTATTAATTTGGGGTTAAAGATCATAGGAAATCCAAAAAGGAAAACAGTTTATACAAAAACAAGTCCAGTCCAGCTAAATTTCATGACCAAACAGGACATCTATTGGTTACAACCATACAATATAGCATTAATCCTATCCTTGTAATACTGATGACTTGGCTTAAACAATCTCTTGTTATATTAATGACTTGAATTAAACAATCTGTTGTGCAGGGAATGGTCCAGATTTTCTTTGGAAATCCCAAGACCGGAAAACTTGATGAAGCCAATATTACTGTCATGTGTAGAAAGGTAAGCACTTTTTTATTAACTTTTAAGTGCTTTTTTTAAATTATTTCCTTTGGTCCCACTGTCATGTGTAGAAAGGTAAGTGCTTTTTTAAAATTAATTTTCATCGGTTCCAGTGTCATGTGTGGAAAGATAAGGACTTTATTTATTAATTTGTATAGGTCCCAGTGTCAGTTGTGTAGAAAAGTATGCACTTTGTTTTTTAATTTTCATGAGTCCTAGTGTCAGTTTGGTAGATTGCTTAATGCCATAATAGACCAGGGTCACCAGTATTTGTTCTACATATATATGTCAACTTCTTGTAGCGGTTTTCACCAAATCAAGCATTTATTTTCAAAGTAAAATTTCTTTCCATTTTAGGAAATATTTGTTTTGCCTTCCTTATTAAAAATGAAATTATAGATTTTGCTTTTCACTAAATTGTTTTCCTACCAAACAGAGTATGTATTGCAACCTTGGTTGGTCACTGACCACAGGGGATGTGAATAATGATGGACACCCAGATCTGCTGCTTGGGACCCCATTTGCTCCTGCCTTAGGCCAACAGCGAGGTTTTGTGGCAGCCCTGATATCAGAAAAGGAAAATACAGGTATGTTCAGAAATGTAACTGTTCTGCCAATTCGTTTCTTCTTTAAATATGTTATTCTTGGTACATGAATTTGTGGCAAATCCTTTGAATATCTTTTTTACTACTTCCACTTATCTAAGAAGCACATTCTCTTCATGAGAGACCTTGCAAAAGCCAGAATCAACTTTTTGGAAGATATAAAATTACAAATTAATAAGCATTTGACACTCTATCTATAGATTGGAACAGCCTGGATGCATTCGCTTACCCTCCAACACCTCTGATTACAGAGAGCAAGAGAATCAGTGTCGCCTCATCCTCATTGCACCACTAAGATGGGAGAAATCGTGCATCAATGACTTCATGTCTCAGAAGAGAAATTCCCTTGAAAATCAAGATTTTCCCTCATCTGCTGAATCACCTGTGACAGCAGTTGTTTCGTCTCAATCCAAAGCTACTAAAGCTACTAAAAAATTAGCAGTTCTTATAACCTGTCATGGTGAGAATTGCTCTCCGTTATGGATCACTGCTATTTCACCTCTGTCTGCATGGGTTTGAGTCTCAGATTCGGCCAATGTGGGTATGTGAGAAAGCTTGCCAGTAGCTTCTCATGGGTCGGTGGTTCTTATCGGGGTTTTTGCCGGGTTCTTCCTCCACAAATAATACTGGCCACCATATATAGCCTATCATGTGCTGAAAAATGGCATGAAACCCTACTACAACTCAGGAATCAGGCACTGCAGTTGAAATTGGTAAGCAGGATGAAATGGGTTAAGACATGCCCTGCCAGAATTTGTCTGAGTTGGAACGCAAACCAGTGAGGCTTTCTGTAGAAACTATAAACAGAAACGTTACTGACCACTTCTGAATGACTCAAATAGTTTTGATTCAACATGGTAGTCTTATTTTTGCTGTGCTAAAATTGTGTTTGGGTTGCTGCCCTGGCAACATTTGTGACTCCATATATCAACCAAGTACAATACTACAAATGATACCCATCTCCCATCAAGTTATTTATTGGTACTGATATATATATATATATATATATATATATATATAGTTGACTCCACTTAATCACACATCGGTTAACTGCACACACCGGTTAACTGCACTTAGTCACGCCGGTCCCGTTTTTTCCCAATGTTTTTCAATGGGAACAAACTTTGGATAACTGCACTTCGCTTAAATGCACACTCCAGATAATAGCATGATAAATTTCTGCCCGTGGCACATTATTCAATACAATTTGACTCCGGTTAACTGCACAATGTATAGTCATAATCAGTTATTGCCAGTCCACTGCAGTAGCGCTTCAAATAAGCCGACAATTAAACCGGTAAATGAGACTTTGTAAATGATTGACATGTAAAGGACGCCTTAGGTGGTGCATACATGTATGTACATGCCCACTAGAGAGCAATAGCGTGGGAAAAATCATAGTACATGTACAGCATGGGAAACCTTGCTCAAAACCGTTCGGGTTTGAATGATTTCAAACCAGCAAAAGAATGGTTGGAAAGATGGAAAATGCGCAACGGAATTCAATTTAAACAACAACATGGCAAAAAACAGGATGCAGATGACTTTAAAGCTGAACGCTTTTTCTGTGGGAGATGACCCATCAATGTCTGACAGCAGTTTTTGAATAACAAGCGATCTATAGAATTTTTTGAAATTCGCTATAATTCCTTGATCCATTGGTTGAATCAGTGAAGTTGTGTTTGGAGGAAGGAAAACAAGCTTAACATTTAAGTAAAAGTTGAAAGAGTGGATTCTAATCATTGTTTAAATTTATTCTTCACACATATTCGTGCCGTGCTGATTTAAAGCTGTACTGTACACTTCAGTTAACTGCACACTCCGGTTAAATGCACAGTCTTGTGATGGGCCCGAGGGTGTGCAGTTAACTGGAGTCGACTGTATATATATATATATATATATATATATATATATATATATATATATATATATATATATATATATATCCAGGTAAACAGGTCTCATTTTTATTTAAAATGATTTTTGTTGTCAAGGTCAAGATGGGACTAGTGAAGAAGTAAACAACTTTTTTATTCTTTACATATAAAATGATTGGTTCTCATCAGGATCATGTTAGGAATATGTGATATAGAAGATCACGTGAATCCTACCCCCCCCCCCCTTTCATCATTTTGCAATTTGGAGAAATTCTTTTTTAACTTTGTAATGCGATATAACCTTTGTTTTAGAGAAATATTCTCAGCTTTTACAAGTGATGTTAAGTCACCTTTTGTTGTAGCCATGTTTTTAAATCCATGTTAACAAATCTTCAGTTGATTTGAATTTTAAAAGATAAATTCGTATCTCTGGAAATATTGGAGTTGCTCATACACAATTCTTGGACAAAGTTTATCAAAATATTATTCAGATTTCTTGTGATTTTACAAGGAACTATAGATAAACACAAAACAGACTTCAGCATATATCATCGTCTTCCATATTCTATTTTCCAACAAGACTCGAATTATGACATCATCTTCCATCTTGGATTTCCCAACAAGACTCAAACTTGAATCTTTTTGAACATTTCATTACTAGGACTTTTGTACTTTAATTCATGGATTATTCTTGGATTTGATTCTTAAAACTAAGTTCTTTATCCATTTTTACAATCTTTGACCTGGGAAATAAATTGCTAGTTAAATGTTACAGAACTTGTTGTTTTCACTCTTTCTTTGTTATTATTTATTTGAGCCTAAATATGTAACAATATATATATATATATATATATATATATATATATATATATATATATATATATATATATATATATATATATATATATATATATATATATATATATATACAATAAAAATGCCAAACCTTATAAGACCAGTTCAGTTATATCCTATCCTGCAAATACAACAACTAGCTTAATAGCTGAAATTACATGAAGTAAAAACAATTAAACAACATGTCAAATACCACCAATTTCAACAAAATAAAATTATCTAGAAATTAGCTTGTCATGGGTGTCTTTCATCATAACTTACCCATCTTATTACTACTGCACATACCTTTAAGACCACTATTCCAGGTAAGTGATACAAGGCTCACTTGAGTCTCACATATTAAATTAAAGTGAGTGAATATTAAATTAGGTTTCAGATCCTGGGTGCAGTCTATTGACAGGGGATTGTGGTTAAAAGTAATAAAAGTTTCACATGCAAAAGAGTTGATATATGTAATTGCTTCCATCCCTTTTTCAATTGCATTAATTACCTCTTTTAACTATTAGTAATATATGTAATTGCTTCCATCTCTTTTTCAATTGCATTAATTACCTCTTTTAACTATTAGTAATATATGTAATTGCTTCCATCTCTTTTTCAATTGCATTAATTACCTCTTTTAACTATTAGTAATATATGTAATTACTTCCATCTCTTTTTCAGTTGCATTAATTACCTCTTTTAACTATTAGTGCAACTAGCCTGTAATTAAAGAAAATAATAAGCTAAAGTTCTTTAACCTCAGACTCATTAAAAAAGAAATTTTCATTTTGTTTTTATTGCACAAATTGTATGTGCCATAAGCTATTAGAGTGTGTCCATAGCCCACTCATATGTTGGGCTGCTGTGTCTTTTTTTAATTAGATATATTGTTTCCCAACCCAATCCTTTCTGGAAAATTCACCTTCTTTTGCAAGGAAAAATATCTGAGATAATAATAAAAACACTTTTTTTTATAGAAGATATACACACAAAGTAGGTTTTACCTGTTTATCTGGCTGTCCATTATTCCTGAACTGGATTGGTAACTGTTGGACCTTTATATCTGACTGTCCATTGATGTCATTTCTGAATTTGACTGGTTTTATCCAGTTATAATACATTATTGGAGGCTGTAGCAACTTATATTTACTGCCTTTCAATGTTGAATTTAACATAAAACTTGACATTGTAGCATATACGCTGAGCTTGATTTTTTTTTTATCTCATTCTTTTACAGGAAAAAAGGAGATAGAGGTGGAAACTTTGGGACAAGTCACTGGAAACCAAGTAACTGCAAATAATTAATTATATTATAATCAATTATAATAACAATTTTTAGAATAAAGGTGTATCAGTAATATGTATCTTCATACATAAAAGGCAAAACAAAAATCCCCAAGCAAATTGTAGTTATCTTTACTTAAATCATTGTTTCCATAGAATCCTAAGCCAATGCAACCACCATTAACATACATTTCAGAGATCAGTGGTCATTCTGAGTTAAAAATATCTGTTAAAATGCATTTGCGACTTATTTATTAATAAATTAATAAAATAAACTAGAGACAAACAGTCATACATATTGCTATGAAGGATATACAATATATCAATTTAAATTATACAATTTTATATAATGCACTGGCATTAAGTCCATTAGGATACAAAGTATCTAACTTATGAATCCAATAAGTTTCTTTTATGAGTCTGTTCATGTCACCATGCACAATATCTATTGGCATGAAAGAAAAATCGAGTAAAGAGTGATTATTGGTGTTAAAATGTGTTGAAATATTAGAGGAAAACATGGGATCTCTATACTTTCTTATATCAAAGCGATGATTATTCATTCTTTTTTAGAAACTTGTTGAAGTGTTTTTCCAACATATTGCATGCTACATTTTTTACAGGTTATTAAATAAATCACATCAGTTGATATGCAGTTTGTGTTAACATGTAGAAAAAATACCTCTTTTGTATTAGCACTACTGAAAGAAAAACTTTCTTTTATGTTTGCACATTGAGAGCATCAGCTTCTGTTACATTTTGATGACGAAAAGTGTATTTCGTTATTATTTTTTTCTCTCTGTTTAGCTCTAATTAAAAAATCTTGCAAGTTCTTGGGTCTTCTAAAAGCGAGAATTGGTTTAGTTTTGTAAAGTGATTTAACGCCAATTTTATTGGATAAATTTAGGAGACTATAATATTTATAGGACCTATATTAGGCAATGAAGGATTATATTGTATTGTGAAAGAAATTACATCTCTCTCTATTTTATATTCTGCTATTTTTAAAGCTTCATCTTGAGTAAGATTTCTGGTTTTGTTCAGCGCAGAATCAATTATATATGTAGGATAATTTTTATTTTGGAAATAAGTTCATAATTTATTCTATTATTATTTGTTGAAATACATAGGAAATTTAGGCATGATGTGTACAATTTTATCCTAAGAGTAAATTGAGACCAAATTCTTGCATATATTCTTAGCATTTTTTTTCTCCTAGCAAATTAGATTTAACATATTTAAGTTTAATGTATTTGCTATTGCAAATGACCTGTAAGCTATTGCACAGGTTGGTTGGTTTTTGTAGGGTTTAACACCATTTTTCAGCACATGATAGGCTATACATGGTGACCAGTAATAATGGTGGAGGAAGAACCAGGGAAAATCCCCGGAAAGAACCACCAACCCACAAGAAGCTACTGGCAAGCTTTCTCAAATAACCACGTTGGCTGAATAAGAGAATCGAACCCACACAGCCAGAGTTGAGGTGGCAGTGATCCATAAAGGAGAGCACTTTAGACCACTCGGCCACTTGCCCCCCCCCCCCCATTGCACAGGAACATCACTTATACCTGCACCTGGAGAAAGTGAAGATTTAACTATTATATAAGCAGTCTGAATATCTATACCCAAACAAACCAACAAAAATGAGCTTGATAAATGAAATTTACTGTTTGGTTAATAACTATGATGGAAAATATGAAAATTTTTTCACTGAATAATTCCGACATTGAATGAAGGTACAGAAATATCTGCATCATGCAATGAGGCAGGGTAATTAGAACATTCTGTATCGTTTCTTTTTAGGATTATGGTTGGTTTGGTTATGACATGAAAGTTCACACCAAATTTGGACGTCCATATATATTCATGAGCCAGACAGATTTCCGCATCTGTAAGAAGTAAGTGAGCAGTTCCTGATATTATGCATATTATTTATGCATAGACATGATAAGTATGATAAATTTGTAGATGAAAATATTTCCTGAGAAACAGATGTGTGATATTAGATTCATTACCTGAATAAGCAAAAGCCTATGAAATACATTTTTAAAATGTCAGGACAAACAAGTTATAGGTTCAGATTTTTCAGGCACAGAAAACATCCCCTAGGGGAAGGTAGTATGGATAGACAGACAAGAAGGTAGACATAGAATAGATAGATGCTGTGAATTCATTTATTTGTGTGTTATCAGATTTCATGGCTTGGGGAAAATATACATATTTGTTTGTACTTAAATATGTAGATTGGGGAGGTCTTGTTAGATTCATTGTTTATTATAATACAAAATCCACGATGCTTGGTACCCAATAAAACATTATGAGTTCATGTAAGAAGGAAGAGATGGACATACATACATACTTAATATTACACAGAACTGTATCAACCAGCCCTCATTAACTACTTAATATTACACAGAACTGTATCAACCAGCCTCATTGACTACTTAATATTACACAGAACTGTATCAACCAGCCTCATTGACTACTTAATATTACACAGAATTGTATCAACCAGCCTCATTGTCTACTTAATATTACACAGAACTGTATCAACCAGCCTCATTAACTACTTAATATTACACAGAACTGTATCAACCAGCCCTCATTAACTACTTAATGCTACTCAGAACTGTATCAACCAGCCTCATTGACTACTTAATATTACACAGAACTGTATCAACCAGCCTCATTGACTACTTAATATTACACAGAACTGTATCAACCAGCCTCATTGACTACTTAATATTACACAGAATTGTATCAACCAGCCTCATTAACTACTTAATATTACACAGAACTGTATCAACCAGCCTCATTGACTACTTAATATTACACAGAACTGTATCAACCAGCCCTCATTAACTACTTAATGCTACTCAGAACTGTATCAACCAGCCTCATTGACTACTTAATATTACACAGAACTGTATCAACCAGCCCTCATTAACTACTTAATATTACACAGAACTGTATCAACCAGCCCTCATTAACTACTTAACGCTACTCAGAACTGTATCAACCAGCCTCATTGACTACTTAATATTACACAGAACTGTATCAACCAGCCCTCATTAACTCATTAACTACTTAATGCTACTCAGAACTGTATCAACCAGCCTCATTGACTACTTAATATTACACAGAATTGTATCAACCAGCCTCATTGTCTACTTAATATTACACAGAGCCATATCAACCAGCCTCATTAACTACTTAATATTACACAGAACTGTATCAACCAGCCCTCATTAACTACTTAATGCTACTCAGAACTGTATCAACCAGCCTTATTGACTTCGTAATAATATACAGAGCCGTATCAACCAGCCCTCATTGACTACCTAATATTACACAGAGCCATATCAACCAGCCTCATTAACTACTTAATATTACACAGAACTGTATCAACCAGCCCTCATTAACTACTTAATGCTACTCAGAACTGTATCAACCAGCCTCATTGACTTCGTAATAATACACAGAGCTATATCAACCAGCCCTCATTGACTACCTAATATTACACAGACTATTTGGATGCCCAATTATATCAACCAGCCTTCATTGACTACTTAATAATACACAGAGCTGTATCAACCAGCCCTCTTTGACTACCTAATACTACGCTGTGCTATATCAGCCAATAATCTTTGACTACATAATATTACACAGAGCTGTATCAACCAGCCCTCTTTGACTACCTAATACTACGCTGTGCTATATCAGCCAATAATCTTTGACTACATAATATTACACAGAGCTGTATCAACCAGCCATCATTGACTACTTAATATTACACAGAACTGTATCAACCAGCCCTCATTAACTACTTAATGCTACACAGAACTGTATCAACCAGCCTCATTGACTACTTAATATTACACAGAACTGTATCAACCAGCCCTCATTAACTACTTAATGCTACTCAGAACTGTATCAACCAGCCTCATTGACTTCGTAATAATACACAGAGCCATATCAACCAGCCCTCTTTGACTACCTAATACTACGTTGTGCTATATCAGCCAATAATCTTTGACTACATAATATTACACAGAGCCATATCAACCAGCCCTCATTGACTACCTAATAATACTCAGAACTGTATCAACCAGCCTCATTGACTTCGTAATAATACACAGAGCCATATCAACCAGCCCTCTTTGACTACCTAATACTACGTTGTGCTATATCAGCCAATAATCTTTGACTACATAATATTACACAGAGCTGTATCAACCAGCCATCATTGACTACCTAATACTACGCTGTGCTATATCAGCCAATAATCTTTGACTACATAATATTACACAGAGCTGTATCAACCAGCCATCATTGACTACTTAATACTACACAGAACTGTATCAAACAGCCCTCATTGACTTCATAATAATACACAGAACTGTATCAGCCATCTTTCATTGACTACTTAATAATACACAGAACTGTATCAACCAGCCTTCATTGACTACTTAATAATACACAGAGCCCTCTTTGACTACCTAACACTACACTGTGCTATATCAGCCAATAATCTTTGACTACTTAATACTACACAGAGCTGCATCAACCAGCCCTCATTGACTACTTTACACATTAACCCCTAGCATCAAGTTTACAGGGCATGAGGTAGTAGCCTACTTCCAAGGTCTGTAGCATCAAGGTCATGCATGATATACTAAAGTGGGTGGTATTATAGAAAGGTAGACAGATTTAGCTCTACAATGATACCAAATAATCTAGACATTTTAGTTGCACTACAAAAGACAGTTTTTGGACCTGTTTTTTTCCCACCCAAAATTCGTCCGTGGACGGAATACGAATTTGTGTCCAGATTTTAGACTTTATGGCCTCAGATCTATGGCAGACCAGTTTGAAGTGCACACAGACAGGTGAACCTGTGCAAAAAGTAGGATAAGGTGGACATTTTGAATAAAGAGTCTTCTCCAAGCAGAAATGATGGGTCCATTAAGCAAAAAAAAAAAAGAACTCCAACTTTTCACCTTCTGTTCTTGCACCAGCAAACTAAGCAATGGAAAACATTTTTTTTTGCACATCTAGGCATTAGTCTAATAGAATATTGCTTCGAAGTTGATGTATTAGGATGTATTCAGAAATAGTCCCCAAAATGTGTTTCTTACATGCGAAAACAGCAAAAATCTCCAGGGGTTAATGTGTTAATACAACACAGCTGTATCAACCAACCCTCATTGACTACTTAATTCTACACAGCTGCATCAACCAGCCCTCATTGACTACTTAATTTTACACAGCTGTATCAACCAGGCCTCATTGACTACTTAATTCTACACAGCTGCATCAACCAACCATCATTGACTACTTAATACTACACAGAACTGTACCATCCGGCCCTCTTTGACTATTTAATACTATATGGAACTGTACCATCCGGCCCGCTTTGACTATTTAATACTATATGGAACTGTACCATCCGGCCCTCTTTGACTATTTAATATTATATGGAACTGTACCATCCGGCCCTCTTTGACTATTTAATACTAGATGGAACTGTACCATCCGGCCCTCTTTGACTATTTAATACTATATGGAACTGTACCATCCGGCCCTCTTTGACTATTTAATACTATAAGGAACTGTACCATCCGGCCCTCTTTGACTATTTAATACTATATGGAACTGTACCATCCGGCCCTCTTTGACTATTTAATACTATATGGAACTGTACCATCCGGCCCTCTTTGACTATTTAATACTATATGGAACTGTTTCGACCAGCCCTTATTGTCTACTTAATACAGTTTGGAAGTTATTCAAGACCTTCTTGTTTCAGGTCAGACTGCTCCTATGACTCAAATGACACACAGGCAGTTGGCAGTGTGACCTATTTTGAACTTGGACCGAGTCCTGGATTGCCAGTAGAGTTCCATGGGACAAGAGAGTTTGAACAGTTAGGGTTCAGCCTTGATGTAGGGATGCCCTATCCTGATGGGTCCTACATGCTGGCAGTTGGGCTACCTGGTGAGTCTGTGGAGGGGAAGATAGCTGGGATTCCCATGACCTTCTCCCAGACCGGGGCTGTACATCTGGTCAACATCAGTGGTGGAAACCCTTTTACACGTTCCCGATTTGAGGGGGACAGGAGATATGGCAGATTTGGACATAAGGTTATGGTATGCATCTTTTGGTATATTGTAAATGTTTTGTAAGCCTTAATCTAATTAGCTTTGAAACATCACAGGACAGTAAAAGTAATCAGATATTCCACACTGGATTAGAGCTGATACACACCAACAGCTGGTTTATGTTATACATTTACTATGGTTTATGTTTCATGGGAATTATACTCTCAGGGTAGTCTTTACTTCCCTTCCTAGCTGTATTGATGTCTTGTATAAAATGAATAGAAATATAACACCTTCTGCAGTTATTCTTTAATAACAAATAACATTACAGTAAATTCTTGATATTTCTTGGGGTGCCAATTTTCATAGATGTCAAAGTTGCTTGAACCCACAGATAAAAAAAAATCTAATTAAAAATAATTTTCTTTAAAAACAATAGAACCCACAGATTTAAAGATTTGTTGTACAATAACTTTCCTTTAGAAACAATAGAACCCACATATTTAAAGATTTGTTGTACAATAAGTTTCCATTAAAAACAATAGAACAGATTTAAAGATCCACAGTACAATGATCCTCCTATAGAAACAATAGAACCACAGATTTAAAGATTTGTTGTATAATAACTTTCCATTAAAAACAATAGAACCCACAGATTTAAAGATTTGTTGTACAATAACTTTCCATTAAAAACAATAGAACAGATTTAAAGATCCACAGTACAATGATCCTCCTATAGAAACAATAGAACCACAGATTTAAAGATTTGTTGTATAATAACTTTCCATTAAAAACAATAGAACCCACAGATTTAAAGATTTGTTGTACAATAACTTTCCTTTAGAAACAATAGAACACACATATTTAAAGATTTGTTGTACAATAACTTTCCTTTAGAAACAATAGAACCCAAATATTTAAAGATTTGTTGTACAATAACTTTCCATTAAAAACAATAGAACCCAAATATTTAAAGATTTGTTGTACAATAACTTTCCATTAAAAACAATAGAACCCACATATTTAAAGATCCACTGTACAATGATCCTCCTATAGAAACAATTCCAAAGTACAGATTTAAATAGTGACAAAAATTGCATTATTCTAAAAACAATAAATTATGATACCTATGAAGTTATTAATTAATGCACATTATTCAAGCTTGGCTAATGTCTGCAGAAACAAGACTGTTGTTTGCTTGACTTTTTGAAAAATATAACTATGTTGGCTTTATGATCAATTTCACTCCAAGTTAACATTTTGAAGAACAGAACTAATTTGCTTTGCATAAACTTCACTCCAGGTTAACATTTTTTAAAAATAGAACTAAGTTGTCTTTGACAGAAACTTTCACTCCAGGTTAACATTTTTGAAAAAACAGGTACAAAGTAGATTAATGCATTGAAATTCTGGTCTCTCAAGACAGGTATAGAAGTGGTTAGTCAAAACAGATTTTAATGTATTTTATTTCAGTTTTCTGACCTAAACAGTGATGGTTTTGATGATCTTATCATTGGTTCCCCATACAGAACTGACGATATCACAGAGGAATTAGAAGGAGGTAAATGAAACATCTGTGCACATTTGTATACAATTACTGGTTTTCCAAGCAAAAGCCAATTTAATATTTTTTTTATCACAAAGCATGAAGCAAATGGTTCTAGAAAGAAAAAACAAAGATTGGCCTATATAAGAATATTACAGCCTTTCTTTCACCATAGGTGTCTTAAATGTCAGTGGTAATTTTTTACCAAGTCAACTGAAGTGTTTAGACTTTATTTTAATACTTGATTCTAAGAATGCTACTTATTCCATGCAGTACGACAGTTTTGCGTATACTGGATTTAGCAAATTTCTGCTTGTAGCTAAGTTCTAATTTAAAGGTCAAATATGGTGTGGTATGTTTTCTACTTCATTTTAAATCTTCAACACTAGTTTGTAAACCCCAGATTCATAAAATTCTCTCGTGTAATTTACTAATTATTTACTGTGAAAATAAATGTGAGAAAGTTTGCCAGTAGCTTCTCATGGGTCGGTGTTCTTTTCCTGGGTCCTTTCTCAACCATTAAAACTAGCTACCATGTATAGCCTATCATGTGCTGAAAAATGGTGTTAAACCCTACAACAACAACAACAACAACAACAAAAACCAATCAGAAATGATTTTACTTATCTTTCTGCAAATTTTAATTGTTCAGAAACCAAGGGTTATTAATGGAGGGCAGTTTCACTACAAGTGTTCTGTTGATGAAAAATCGTAAATGATGGAGTTTCTTTGGTTTGACCTAAAAAATATTGAGAATGGAAAGGAAAATATGTTTGGCAGTTGGATATTTTGCAAGATAGAGATTCGGACATTGAAGTTTTTGAGACTGAGTCATTAGAAAAAGAGGATGCTGATAGCGATGATGATAAAGCTATTGCAGATCAAGCAGATTGTAGCGATCCTGTTAATTTCATAAACAGTGTATAAATAAATTGTGAAAGACTTGGAAAATTAGAGAAAAATTCATTTGGAATAAATGGTGAAAATTGTGTGGCTTTTTATTGAATATAAGAAGAGAGATTAAGGTAGGAGTGAATGCATGTGCACGATATTTACAAAATTGTCTGAACAGGTAAAACTATGTGGGGCACACACAGCTAGACACAGCTTAGTGCTATGTGGCAGAGCAGCAATATAGCTTTTAGCAGTGATGGGGCTGAATGAGTTAATATTGATATTTGTTTAGAAGTGTTAACCTCATCAAATTCAAGTAGGCCTTACCTAATCATGATTTTTGTGTAGAAGTGTTAACCTCATCAAATTTCAAGTAGGCCTTACCTAATGATATTTGTGAAAGTGTTAACCTCATCAAATTCAAGTAGGCCTTACCTGATCATATTTGTGTAGAAGTGATGCAGTTATTTAAATTTTGAACTTGCGAATGTTTAGATAATGAATTAAGAGATTTTAAAAAAATTAAAAGATCAAGAGTGATATTAAGAAATTGAATTAAATTGAATACTAATGTTTAATGCAACTAAATGCTATTTAGTGATCAATGAAAAAAGAAATAATAACAAAACACATTGTTTGAAAAATTATATTGCTACTGTACAGTTCCTCAGAATGATCCTGATCTTTATAGAGTACATTTTCTAAACACTATGTTAGTCATGAAATAAAATTAAGTACACCAAGAATGTATTTTGTCCAAAGTTTAAATAATAGGTCTTTAGGAATGATTGCTGTTAAGAGAGATTAGTTAAGGCTTGTCTATCTCTCCTTATTATTAGGTAATGCTTGTATATCTCTCATTATTATTAGGTAATGTTCAAATATCTCACATTATTAGGTAAGGTGCTATCATTAGTAGGTACTGCTTGTATATCTCTTATTATTAGGTACTGCTTGTATATGTCTTATTATTAGGTACTGCTTGTATATCTCTTATTATTAGGTACTGCTTGTATATGTCTCCTTCTGATTAGATAAAGCCTGTATATCTCTCATTATTAGGTACTGCTTGTATATGTCTCCTTCTGATTAGGTAAAGCCTGTATATCTCATTATTAGGTACTGCTTGTATATGTCTCCTTCTGATTAGGTAAAGCCTGTATATCTCATTATTAGGTACTGCTTGTATATGTCTTCTTCTGATTAGGTAAAGCCTGTATATCTCTCATTATTAGGTACTGCTTGTATATGTCTCCTTCTGATTAGGTAAAGCCTGTATATCTCATTATTAGGTACTGCTTGTATATGTCTCCTTCTGATTAGGTAAAGCCTGTATATCTCATTATTAGGTACTGCTTGTATATGTCTCCTTCTGATTAGGTAAAGCCTGTATATCTCATTATTAGGTACTGCTTGTATATGTCTCCTTCTGATTAGGTAAAGCCTGTATATCTCTCATTATTAGGTACTGCTTGTATATGTCTCCTTCTGATTAGGTAAAGCCTGTATATCTCTCATTATTAGGTACTGCTTTTATATCTTTACTTATTGTTAGATAAGGCAAGAATAAAGACTGAACTATTTCTTTTTGATCTTTACCCCTTATTGCTGGCCATGAATGTTTTCTGTCATTCCTTTGCTTTTCTTTTTTATGATAATAAGATGGGACATATATTGCTTGGGTTGTCCATTTGTGAATTTATGTATGGATGTATCAATGGATATCTTTGGTTATAAATATGTTTCCAGTTTTTGACAAGGGGCGGAAAGAAAGGGTAAAAAATAATAATGGGGACACATTTTGGTTAACATTTGTTTCAAGTTTATTTCGTCACATACATTTCCATAACACCTTTATCAATTAACTTTGTGTTTAGAATATTACACCATCAAATACTTTCACAATACTGCTTCTGTCCATGGGTTCTGCCCCTTTATGGGATCATGAGGTCAAAAATTATATTGAGGATACATTTTGACCTAATATCAACCACAAATTAAGAATGAAATTGTCATTGTAAGTAGCAGGTACATGACCAACCAATTTAAATTTACTTGCCAAAAGGCATTGATAAAATTAATAAAAGTAATTAACCATTCATTTCCTATTATGTGACATGATATTAGCTTTATTTGAGAGTCCATCCAGCAGGCTCAGACTATGATAGGGGATTGAATCAATATTCCCCATTTACTATTATCCCAATGAATCCCTATGGAAGGTGGGGCCCTCCACCTCAGGGGCCTTGGTCATGTATGCCTCCTTTTTGGATCTTGATCTCATCACAGAGGTGATGCTGCAGCTCATGTTCCACCATCACCTCATCAGTACAGGATGTTGTACAGAGTGTTCCTATACCACCCTTCACCTCCTAGGGATTTAGTGATTCTTACACACTCTCCAGCTCAGATTATTCTTGATGATGCTATCTCCATTGTAGCAGACTCTAATGAGCTTGACATGGAGGAAGCACAAATGATGCCTGCTCTTATTGTATGGTCTTTTGACAAGGCAATAAATGAAGTTTATCACCTTTACCCCTTGACATGTGCCCAAAACCCAGAAATCACACAGAGGGCATTGACTCAGATTTCCTCACCAAAAATTAATTTCCATGACTGAAATATATTGCTGTCTCAATTTATTAGTTCGAAATGCAGCATGTATAACTTCCATATGCACATACAATCAAGCAACACAAGGCATGATGGGAAATCTTATATTTTCAGATGTGAAAATATAGGAATGGAAAATATATGAAAAATTTTTTGACAGTAAGTTTCTGTATTTTTCGTATTTAAGTATATAATAAAAATAATTGCTTCTCATTTACAGGTGTATTTATTTGAAGTTGAAGTCAGTTTTGTTGCAGTTTATTTAAAATAAAATAAAATAAAGGGTCTCCCATGCTATTAAAGACAATTAAAATGTGTGATGTCATCAAAAACATGAAGGTAATAAGTGTAATGAGCTATCTCCCTTGAAAAACCTTTAATTGCACAACACTTTTTCAAGACTGATTTTGATAGTTCTCACTACTATTTATGTTAATATGTTCTCTTTATTTTAATAATGTTTTATTTTAAAATACTTTGGTGTAACTTTAAGCAAATTCAGTCTGTTGGCATAATATTAATGAGCTCTCAACAGAGCTTGATTATCAATGCTGCTTTGGGACTTGTTCAGCATGCAGCAGCATCTTTTAGCTGATTTATGGCCCCTGATTGGTATTTCACCACCTTCCTCTGTGTGCAATAACTCCATTGTATGCAAGTTTATACTGATGATACATTGGCTAAATTTGATTTTTCAACATTCAGTCGGCATCATCAGTTGTAATGATTGATTGTTGGATCCACCTTTTTGTTTGCAAAGAATATTTTATCATACAATTTCAAGAAACATTTGATATGTTGCTCATCATTTAGTACATCTATGGCTGATTAATATTTGACCCACATTTTGGTGAGACCTGATCTGGGTTCCATTATCAGTATTCTAAGTCATTATTAGCGTCTGCCTTTGTCTCGATATGTTTGATATTAAACACTGTTTACCTAGCCTTTAATTTTTTTTAAAAATTACTCTCCTCTACATCCAACAAAATATATGTGACATTAATTTCTGGAAGTGGCTTGTTATTTAATAAATATATGTTTTGCTGCATTATGAAACCTTTTGTTTTTTTCCCAGCTGAGCAAGGACGTGTATACATTTTTTATGGTGGAAGTAAGTTTCCTTGGGGTGATGGCACTAGTGATTGTGGCAACTCTTGGGTACATCCATGTCCAGGGGTCAAGGTAATGAGCTCTGTTTTGATCACTTGTCACAATGTTACACTAAGTTATGTATCTATCAGATTTCTATTCTATTGTTCTTTATTAACTCAGTTTTATAATTTGTGTTTAAATTGTCTTAATGAGTTGGGGTCAGTCAGGTGAATAATTGATGATAACAGTGTTAGCATGGTTTGGTCCAGACAATTAGTGAATGTTAACACTGTAATAGCAGGGCTGGGTCCAGACAATTAGTGAATGTTAACACTGTAATAGCAGGGCTGGGTCCAGACAATTAGTGAATGTTAACAGTGAAATAGCAGGGCTGGCTTTTGAGAATTAGTGAATGTTCACTGTAGACTTCATTTGCTAATATAAATATAAACCACAAAGAAAACAAATTGCAATAAGTTATGAAATAATCCCATATGCGATAGCAATGATAGCAGTGTCTTACGGTATTTGATGAATTCTTCTTTAAATACGTTACCCAGTCATAATACCTTAGGAAAACTACTACTAACTCACAAATCCAGCCCTCCCAGATACTACTGTTAGCTATAGGGGCCTATGTGGCAGTTGGGCAAAGTGATCTCCCCATAAGAATAAGACTTGGCGACAGAGCCTAAGAACATGTCAGTTACTATTTACACTCGTACCAAGAAGCATGCTCTCATCACGATAGTCCTCACAAAACCAGAATATATGTAGAAAATAGACCATTAACGTTTCATGAGTTTTTAACTTCTAATGATAGTTCATATTTCCAACTTTTCCTCAAGTTTGGCCTTTAAAATTTGCTTACACTTTGTCATCATCACACAAGTGGGTACTTGCATGGAGAGCTATTGTTACATTACATACAGTTTCAGGCTATAATTATTTTATATAAGTGCAAGTCTCAAGCGCTTATAAAAACTACTACTGTATGTGTGATGCCATTACAAATGGGTACATATTAGTGAGTTTCTGTTCCAAAGGATTCCTAGAATCTGGGTGCCAACTTCAATGTTTTCTAATTGTACAGGTGGTTTGTGGGCTTTTTACCCTACAGGTAATTGTCTCATTTTGTATATTGTTGCACCTGCTTTGCAAGTATCTATCACGTTTACCATCATTTGGTATAGCTCTGTACCCGCACTGTATTCAAACATCACATGTGCAGGTCCAGAGGTTTATACTTCTCCTTAAAGGTGGTATAGTCATTAAATCATTATAATTTACCTATATGTTTCATTGCTTTGTAAGACTGTTATCAATGTCTGGGTCAGCTTTTGAAGATTTAGCTCTGTACAGACATTGTTTACTAAAAGACGACTAGAGTTTTATATGTTTTGCTCTATTAATCTTACAGAATAGAACTACGAATACTATGAATACATCACCAGTCTGCATGCTCACCTTTGTAATAACTTCTGACAGATACGGGACATAAATCAACTTACCCTCCAGCCATGAAGTGCCGCACATCGACACACTCTGAAACAGCTCTGGAATCCAAGTAACCACCACAGGACAGCATTTTTGGCAACTCCCTCTACTATCTCTCCTCTGGGTTCAACTTGATTCCTATTGCAGCGAGGGACAAAGCAAACAAAAAGCCAAGTTCCCTCTCAATCAACAGACATACGGACAGGTTACATGAATCAAACATCCCATAACCTGTCCCAACTGATGATCCTAATGATATCCTCCTCACACAGATAGCGTATTTCCATTGCAACCAGCCTATGCCATATAATAGGGATTACAAAGGGCCTAAACATCAATATTATGGGCTCAGTCACTAATTGCCCAGCTTTCAGTATACTGAAATCAACTTCTGCAGATATGTGCAGGGACCTATCTAACCCTCATAACACTTCATTCAGCATGTTGCCACAAATAGTTTCTCATGCTTCAACAGATGATGCTTTGCAATTTCTTTGAACTCTGCAATAAGAAAAGACTCATTGCTCAGTAACTGTCTTTAAGTCAAGTCTAATTCAGGGCATTTTACAAGTTTAATAAGCAACAGACCTCATCACTCTTCACTAAGTCTCAAGCAGGTTACCTTAGCCTTAGACTCACCTTACGCAACTAAGATGATGTTACTTGTTCTCCAGTGCTGTCATCTATTCTACACTATCTCCAACCCCACAGACTTTTGTCCTCCTCCTCCTCCAATTCCATCAACAACCCGGATCATACATCAGAACAGAAGAGTCCAACTTCAGTAACTTCTGTAGTCTGGGAGAATTACAGACATTCTGAGCCACCTCATCATCAGTTCATTTGACTGTGATATCACTGCTTTGGGAATGACAAAGTCATACTCCATTTGTATCGATCAGATGGCCTTTGATGACACTCAGCAGTTATGCAATATAGTTGCCGTGGCTGAGGTGTTGGAGTTTTGTCTCAATGGCTGTCTTCTCCCACTCTGAATACCTCAGGACATACATGGGAGTTTGCCTCAAGAACTGCCTGAGTACTAAACAGAGCCACTCCTTTACTTTTGAAGAATTCCATCACCTACTAGGCTTGCTCAATGCAGCAGCGGATCTCATGGTCTTAGGTTGCCTGTGTACCAATTGTAAATAATTATTCTGCCCAATTGGAGGCCTAAAGTGTGGCCCGGGACCATCCACTCACAACTGATGCTCAGCATTAAGATTTGGATTTTTAATGTAGCTTTAACAATTTATCAGTCATATTGCTATGATGTCTGCAGTGTGACAATATATAGTGATGTCTAACACTGGGGCATCATGCCACAGACATGTGAGGCACATGATATTACCAGTTTTGTAAGTCTTTGGTATAACTCGGCTGGGAATCAAACCCACACCCTCCCACATCCAAGACAGATGCTCTAACCACTAGGCCACCAGAGCAGCCTGAGATTACAGCCTGTACCAATGCAAGTACAGAAAGCTGGGGAACCCACCTACTACCATCCTTTCCAGAAGCTAGCAATACATGTTCTACCCAGGAACAACATCTTCATATCAATAAATTCTAGAGATGATGGCGATTGTGAAAGCCTTTCACTGGTGGTAGGAATATTTGCATAGCAAGGGAATTCTCATTCTGTCTGACAACTCTACAGTGGTGTCGTATCTCAAATGATAAGGAGGAACCAAGTACCAAGATTATTGCATCCTGGTGTGGCATTTCATAAGGTGGTGTTGACAACAACAAATCCACATACAAGTTTGCCATATTCCAGGATTCCTAACATACTAGCCAAAACTTTGTCTTGGAACAATCAACTATATAGACAGATTGGAAATGACCTGGATGCATGTCTACCCTCCAACACCTCTGTTTCCAAAAAGTGATATAGAAAGCAAGTGAATCAGAGTGTCACCTCATCCTACTTGCACCACTAAGTTGGGAGAAGTCGTATATCAGTGACCTCATCAATCAACAGGAACTCCTCTAAGCCTTCTGCTTATCATGATTGCAGTTGTTTTGCTCATCTGAAATAAGCAATGGACATTAGACAAAACAAATACTTATCTGACCTGCCCTCCAACTTTGAGTTTACATGACCATAAACATTAGCCTAATGCCCAATGTGGAACCTATTTTGATATTGAACCTATTTTTATATTGAACCTATTTTGATATTAACTAGCTGAACAAAGCACATTTGAACCAGTTTAAAGGGCATCTCTGGTGCACCTTTCATGCTTCCTCATGGCCTTAATGATGGCAGGGAGAATTAGCAAATTATGTGCCTTATCAGCAGATCCAAATTATGTGCAGTTCTGACAAGATGAGTCAGTCTTACTCAAGATGACATTTTTCACATCGCCAAGACCCCGCTCCCTTCCATGGGTAACTAGACTTTTGTCATGAAACCTTTGACTCATCTAGACATATGTGCTGAAGGCCATCTGCAAGACCTGGTTTGGGCCATCAAGTGGTTCCTTAATAAAACAGCCTTTGCATCGACAGAGATCATTTCACTTTTGACTTATTATAAAAGACTAGGATGATCTATTATAAAACAGACTGCCTCATCCTGGAGCACACATTCTCTTGCTTTTATCTCCAAGATCTGTCACCCTTCAAGGTTGATCATCAGCATTTTAAGACACAGCTTCTTGTCTTCTGCTAAACTTGTAGGGTGAAATTTTTCCCAATTTGAAGCTGCACCACAACAAAGCTCCCTCCAGTCAGGTTACTAAGAAGCTGTCTCATTATTTTATGGGGCCAGAGATGGTATCTCAGATTTAAGGAGATGTACACCCCTCCTTCTCTTACTTCCTATTCTCTTAAGGTATTATGGTTGGGTAATTTATTTAAAGAAGAAACCAATTTTTTCTTGTAAAATATATTTCTTCAAGAATACTCAGCCAATCATATTAGACATATAACCTCCCAATCTCCTCATAGTTTTAATCTATTGAGAGCATGATTTTTTGCTCCAGTAGTGTAAGTAGTAAACTGACCTGTTCTTAGGCTTTGCCATCAGGTATTATACTTAAGGGGAGATCACCCAAGTAGGCCCAAGTGCTACCGAGATCATCAGACATCTGTTACCCTCTTTAGCTAAAAGTAGTATCTGGGAGGGCTGGATTTATGAACTAGTAGTAGTAGAAACATTTTACTAGGATTTTTTTTTTTTTTAAACAAGTGGATTTTGACACAACTTAAAAAGAATGGATTTTCACAGGAATCAAATTTTGAATTATGTCATCAATATTAGAAAATAGTACAATTTTCCAACCATATGAAGAAAACTTTGCATGTATTTAATTTCAGATACATGTAACATTGATTGAATTTGCACAAAAGTATGAATTTGTATTTATTTTGATACTTGCAGGCATCTGTTGTCCTGGAATGGTTTGGGATTTCAGATAAAGCTCGGTTTGGAAGCAACTTTATCGTTTTGAAGTCCAAAAATAGGGTATGATATCTTGACATCTGAAGTCTTATTTATGTCACAAATATCAATTCTTACCTGATCAAGACAGTTTAATCTGTTTTGGACACCTACAGTTGTCAGACATGGGTGCATGCATCAACATAAGAACTGAATATGTAATAAGTAAAAGATATATTGATGTTGACAGAAGTCCTTTTTATAGGTATTTGGTATATAATTTAAGTACTTTGTAATTCATGTTGTCAGAGTAAGAAGCATTCATGATGTGCTGTTTGCAAATGTTTGCCTGTGTACTCAGAAAGACTTGAAACCCACTTGCTCTATCTTACTGTACATACTCAAAAATATGTCAGATCATACTGAAAACAACATAGACCCTGATTTTCCATCCCATAATGTGCTGACTGATCAGGGTCTTTTTCCCTCATATATCAGTCCTAACAACCAGCAAACACCCAGACCTTCCATCACATAACGCACTCTTGGTCTACGTTGTTTGTTCTACTCTTTCATTCTTAAAAACTGCATAGACCTATATCTTTTATTACAGTTTGTATTAGCTACAGTTTTTAAATTATGTCCTTGTGTACAAGTCAGGTGCAACTGCAAAAAAAACAGACACTAATCTTTAATTGCATAATGCACAGGCAGATCAGGGTCTATGTTGTGTGTTCTACTGATTAGTTTAACAAATTCCATAGACCTAGATTTTCGGGCAATTAATGCATTGGCTGAACTGTGATCATAATATGGATCCTCATACATCTGTAAAAGTTTGCAAATGATTTCTATCCAAGACATCAAAAATCATTGTATGTTCATTATCAAATATTTATCAAATATTTATCAAATATTTATCACTGTTCCAAGATGAACATAAAAGGCATGTATAATATATTTAAAAAATGCACAAAACTTAGTAATTTTGTTGATAAGTTCCAACCTGATTGTTGCTTGGAGGTCTGATTAAGTTTTGTGCATATGTTATATCCTTAATGCTTTTCATTTTTTAAAATCACAAAATTTGTATAGGCTAAAGGCACTTTTAAACTGATCAAAATCCCAAAGCTAACATGTTATTTATATTTATTTTTCTTATTTTTACTATTAAACTTTTTTCTTTTCATTACAGATACAGTTGATAGTCACTGCAGAACATGACAGTTCATATGTCCGTTTGGCTGGTTGCATAGCAGTGTTTGATTTCTAGTTCAAAATAGTACCAATCTGCTGTTTGATTATAGTACATTTGTCCATTTGACTAATGGGATAGCAGTAGTTGATTTCTAGTCCAAAATGGTACCAGTCTGCTGTGTGATTATAGTACATTTGTCCATGTGGCTAATGGGATAGCAGTGTTTGATTTCTAGTCCAAAATTGTAATGGTCTACTGTAAGATTATACCTATTAATAGTTGTATTCTGACCAAGTACAAGGTGCAATATTTGCTACTCAGAATGTTTTATATACTAATGATCTAGTTGAATTTACATTGTTGACATCTACATTATTGATTTACAATTTAAAATGTTCTTAAGACTAAAAAAACATAATGTTGTGATCCATGGCACAGTTCTGCACATATCACTATTTTGGATCAGCAAGGCTTTTTATCCCAGTTAATTGTACCTGAATTGGAACATTTTTTAATTTATTGCAGTTGTGTGGTTTTATACTTGACGGCAACATCATTGTGGTTGATGGAAATTTCAGAAATTTATCTTTTTATCATTATCTTGAGCATATTTACAAATAAAGATGTTAATTGATTTTTGTTGGGTTACTTAGGAGCCTATGTGGTGTAAAACAGGGTAAGTGTGACTTCGGTGTAGTATAATTAGAGTTTATGTGACTAACTACCATTGTAAGTCATAATATCTTGGATGATTGAGGTCTTTGTCTTCATCTATAATATTAGCCAGTGATAAAAATAATCATTTTCAGGATTTGATTGTAATTACTAACTGGTGACAGTGATAATAATGATGACAACAAAGATGTCTGAAGATTAAGCTTAAAATTACAAACAGTGTGGTCATATAATGTATGCATTTGTGTTTCATGCAGAGAATTTTTATTAAGTGCAATTTTCTTATCATTTATCTTTATAGAAAACCATTAAGTTTTAGTACATGTATTGTTCAATTATCATAAGGTTACAGAGAATCACAATTTGTATTGTTTTTACCTTGAACTTTAGTTTCATGGTGAAAAATTATCAAGACTTAATTATAACTCTCCCTAACACAAATTACAACACTTAGCTTGATGGGCTACTATGAATAAATGGACATGGAATTCCAAAGAACACCAGAAGTTTAACTTTTTATGGCAAACTTTAGATCAACTTTTAATTAGTAGATCCCAATCATACTTAGATTGCCATTGAAAAATCCTACTTTAATGTAGAAAAGTTTATAAAAACATTCATGATAAAAAAAAAATTATATACATTTATACCATGTTTGCCTTTCTCATCAATCTTCAGAAGAGCAGATTATCTCCCTTGTTTCATTATGGTGCTGCGTAGGTTGTGCTCAACAGTTTCATAATTTGCATAGGGTTAGAATTTTAAAGAAAAAGACTTTCCCTGGGTTTCTTCGCTGGTTATACTGGAAACTTAAAAAAGACCTTGTATATCTTAGGTATTGTTCAAAAAACCTTTTATTCCCTTTATTTTGGTGTATGATTGATGGATGCATTTATGGGGTTACAGAGTATACAGCATGGGCTTACATCAGATGTGCACCTTTCAAAAAACTGTTAGCTCCACTTGATAATTTTCACTTCCTGGATTCAGACGTACATGTATATTGTATAAAAAAAAGAAACTATAACTCGTTTTACATTTTATATATTTGCCAATTCATCCATTTCACTTTCAGAAGCTGTTATTGTCTAGTTTGGCAAAATTAATTTTCCCTCTTTCAATAGGTGCTAAAGATAGTCTACTTTAGACTAATTCAAGGTGATTTTTTTTTAGCACAAGGGAGCAGTCATTTTAGTTAGCAGTGTACTTAGATCATGTACAATTTCCATAAGTACAGTTACCAAAGAAAAGTCAGCCACATTACATTAAAGTAGCATAGATGTATGACAACATTCTCTCCACTATGCGTGTTTCAAATGCAAACAACTTCACCTTACATAAGTACATAATAACTTGTGAGTTCCCCATAATCAAAACCTATACAATTTCATCTATTAGAAAAGTAATATTGGTGATAACTTGCCATAATAATTAGTCCTCAAAGGTTTACTAGTTTTAACTCGTATATTTTATTTTCAACTTTTTCATAAAGGAAGTATAGTGTCAGTAGTTTCTTTAGAAAACGTTTTACCAAAGTCCAACACAATGACCAGTATTAGATGTTTAGGTGTTTTTTAATCACAAATTTGGATTGTTTTATTTTCTTACACAGTAATTTTCTTGGTTTAAGAAAAAATTGACATTTTCATACCTATTCAATATATGATTTAAAGACAAGGTCTGATTGTTTCCACATAAGATAACTCTTTTGGTCTTAAAATTTATGATTCACATCAGTCATAAAGAATTAATTATATGACTGTTGCATGGATTTATAACTTTGCAAATTTTATGGTTTTCATGATTATTTATATTGTAATTGTTAAAAAAAGATGCCAGTTTTTATGATATTGATACGCTTTATAATTTTATGAATTTAAATATGTAGTCCTTTGTTACCTGAGTTAACTATTTTATAAATTTAAATATGTAGTCTTTTGTTACCTGAGTTAACTATTTTATAAATTTAAATATGTAGTCTTTTGTTACCAGAGTTAACTATTTTATAAATTTAAATATGTAGTCTTTTGTTACCTGAGTTAACTATTTTATAAATTTAAATATGTAGTCTTTTGTTACCCGAGTTAACTATTTTATAAATTTAAATATGTAGTCTTTTGTTACCCGAGTTAACTATTTTATAAATTTAAATATGTAGTCAACTGCTACCTTAATGAACTATTTTATGAATTTAAATATGTAGTCAACTGCTACCTTAATGAACTATTTTATGAATTTAACTATTTTTGAAAGTATCATTAGTTTTTAAGCATTATAAAGTGTATATTGTTTCTTTTATTTATATGTTAATCATTTTGTTTAATAATGTAATTACATTCCAAATAAATATTTATGTTAATCATTTTTTTAAATAACTTAAGTACATTCCAAATAAATATTTGTTGATTTAATCAATAATGCTTTGTTTCTTTACACCAGAGGAAGAGACTGTAAATACTTCTTTCTGGGCAAATATTCCCACAAGCACAAAATTATGTTCCTTTGAAAGACAATGAGATACTGCAAAGACATTTCATTTGTACAAATTGAAAGAATATATAAATTATGTCCCACATGCCCAACTTCTTTTTCTAGAGGGACAATGTGTTTAGTATATCAAGTTCAATGTTTCATTTTGTTCCACATGTACTTACTGATAAGTCTATTTGACTATCAGTCAACCCACCCCATTTTACGGCTACAAAAAGCCAATTTCTCTTTGACCCTGCTATAAGTCAGAGTGTATTTTCAAGTAAATTCTGTATGAAGGGGTGACTTGTCTCTTGTGAATAAGGAAATGATTTGTTAAAAAAAGCTATCTGACATAAACCATTCGTTGAAATAATCAAGTTGTTAGGTTTAAATGAAATTCAAATAATCATTACAAATTGTGTTAAAAATGATTTGATCATTTGGGATTTAATTTGGAATATTTTAAGTTGTTTTTACATTTTCACTTTTTGTATTCTTGGGAAATAAATTATTTAATTTTACACAGTTTGTTGCATCTCACTCTTTTCTGTTACTTATTTTAAGATCATAGAGTCGTAATAAAGTTTATGAAATAATTATATCTTTGTGCAGTGACAATTGGAAAAAAGTGGAAGCAACGTGCACAGCCACAACCAAAATATCAGAAATTAGATGATTGCAAGAGAGGAAAAGAAAGGCTTAGTAATGCATGGGAAATGCATACAAATGACTGAAGTATGGCCCAAGAAAGGCTGTGATATTTTGTACTTCCTGCATTAAGTATTCAGAAAAATAAGATAATGCATTGGGTACTTCATTCACTGATAGTTGTCAAAACTAGCATAAATCATGAGACTAATGACAATGCCCCTTATCTCACCCAACACCAATGATTATGACCCATGAGATCAAGCTTTGCCAAGAAAGGGTTAGAGATTATTGGGTCTTATATATCTAGATCTGATTATGAATCAGATATAAAAAAAAAATATGAATTTCCAACTTTCATAGAGTCTTGTTTGTGAATTAGAATTATTGTTCTGAGCTGATGTTAATGTTAATACAGTTGTACTATACTTATTAACTGGATTTTGTTTTGATTTTCACAGGTTCAGTGATATTTAGACGGCATCAGTAATTATTTAATTATGGTGATTCTGTGGGTTTCACACATTCAGTGCTATTTAGGCAATATCAGTAATTATTTGATTATGGCAATTCTGTGGGTTAGAGAAACAAAATTCTGATTTCATGCCCTGTTCTTCATACCACTGGTCTGTGAGATATCTCTGTAACCATTTCAATATATTTTTACAGCTACCATGAAAGTTCCACAAGAAGCTCTCAAAACTGATTTGGTTTGGTTAACTTCTACTTCAGTTTTAAGCTCGCTAAAAACTTTCAAGTTCGTCATGACAACTTGCATTTCCAAGACTATTTGTTCTAAAGATTCCATATCAAAAGCTGGTAAGAACACTTGTATTAGGAAGATTTTGCAAGAGTACTACATGTATATGGAAAATGGTCCTTGCACATTATGCAGTACTAACAGGATCTTGTTACCACCCTAGAGACTTTATTTATGAAAATATGTTTATGAAATCTGAAATGTCCGCTTATACATAAGGGATCTTTAAAATGGAGGTAATCATCATAATGTATTCATATCAATGAAAAGTTAAAGCATCTGATCAACTTCATTGGTTCTAGTTAGTAAATTGAGTTTGATCAAACTTGACATGCTTTCTTATATAAATTTGGTAGATTTTGTTTGTTTGATTAGGATTTTTAACATAGCTTTAACAATTTTTCAGTCATATCGCTACGATGTCTGCAGTGAGGCAGTTTATAGTGATGTCGAGCACTGGGGCATCATGCTGCAGACATGTAGCATGATGTCCCACCTAGTCACATTATCCTGACACCAGTCCGACCAGTCCTAACACTAACCTCTTAATGCTGAGCGCCAAGCGACTCAGCTGTTAGTACCATTTTTGTAAGTCTTTGGTATGACTCGGCCGGGGATTGAACCCACAACCTCCTGCTTCCATGGCAGATGCTCTATGCACTAGGCCACTGGAGCGGTTAAATTTGGTAGAGGACCAGTTTGATAATGAGTGCCAAATAGTAGGGTAAGCTAATATTTTACTGATTTATCTTTACATCATGCACTGGCTTTAATTATGAATATATTTTAATAAACTTTAATTGGTGTGTATTTACATTAGCAATTGACAAATTATACAATAAATAAAATAGAAGTGATCTTGAAAAATATTTAGATGAGCTTTTTGCAAACCCAAATGTCTCTAGTTATTAATCTTTTGTCTTTTTATTGGTTTATCTTTCAACAAAACATATGGGTGGTTGTGTGGGGCTGAAGCAGTGATTTTTATGTACAAAAATATATATCTCAAAATATTAATAAAATTTAATATTAATCATTGGTTTATCGATTAATATTAATTTTTTTTAACTCCCCACCCAGATACGTATAATATGTATGTTACACCAACCCACCCCAGCAAAACAAAGAATGTCTTAATGTACGTTACACTCAACGGCATGTTTTTTTTGTGGTCAACGATGTCAGTGTAAATTAAACTCTAGGGCAATAGTAGTAAAGCACCAATACATGAAAGTGAAACTTAAGCAAAGCTTGTGTATGTGAAAAATGTTACATTGGAGCCAAAGTAACAGACATTACACATGACATCACAACCATAAGGAACACTTTTTCCAAACTTGTTTTACTGGCTAAGCTAGCTAGCCACATCAATAGGAGGGTCTCAAAACAGAGCAACATCAACATTAAGCTCAGAACAATTAACAGATTAATGTCTATACTAGAAGCAACATCTATTAAAGATGAAGTGTTAGGTATAGTGTGAACTATGGCCATTTCCTCCTCCCTCATTTTTGTTCTACCCCCTTATTTTCATAACAAGTGAAAACAACCCACCCCCCTTACAAGATAAATCCTGGCAGCATCTCTGAAGTGAAAGCACTGTAGTTGCAGCTGGAGACAAAAATATAGAAGCTAAAGGGCCATAGTTAAAATCTGGGTTACAATGACTTTCTTTCTAAATATCCCTTTCAGATTACATTTCTTTAATTTCTGTATTGTTTTTTTTTTCCTGTATTTAAATTAGAAACTGGAGCAGAACACTTGATACCATTGTGTAGTCATTAAAACTAAAAACTGGTCATTTAATATTTGCCTGTTCATCATTTGTTTTGTATCACACTTCCTTCTAAACTATTAATACCAGGGTTGCCAAGAAACTTCATATACACATTAATCCCAATGTCTGGTTGGTCCTAAATGAAAATGGTGCTCTATGGACATCTGATAGCGATTGTCTGAGAATCTCAATGACGTCACAATGTGTGCAGCTCTGGTTGGCAGAACCACTAACAAGACTCAATGTGATGGAAATGGATTACCAAATGAAATGGGTGCTCTCTATATGCAAAAATTAAAGATTACAAATGACTGCTTGTACTATATAAACTCAAATCAATATGGGTAAAAATTTGTCTTATTTGTTTGTTGGCTATGTCGTGTATATTTTTCACAGTGATATTTTCTGAATGCCTTTAGTCATTTAGTTCCCAAATCATGTTGTTGTTCTTATTATTTTTACAAATCTGATTGCTATTATTTATTACAATAGGATTATTAATAGGATTCTATTATTTATTACAATAGGATTATTAATAGGATTGCTATTATTTATTACAAAACATTCTCAAGCAGTGTCGTTAGATAACGATGATGGTGATACCATTCTATCTTATTGATTACAAGTATTTGTATCTGGAGTCTTCTTTACGATCTCATATAGTTTACTGGTATCAAATTTTTAATATTAAAATCCACCATTTTATTTTCTTGCCATCTTATCTTTTGTGATAATGTATCTTTATCAACATGAAAAATTTGCTTAGTTTGTGGTAGAAACTAAACCAAGTAAATTAACAAGGAGTGATCAACTGTAATATGTCAGTCAATTTCATGAATGCAGAAATTATTATTAATGCTAGAAACAACTGAATAGTCCATAATTTTCCATTTAGAATAATACGATTATTATTTTTACATATATATATATATATATCAGTATTTTCACAGTGTATTAATTTACTGATATAGTGTTACTAGTTTCTTAGGCAATGTATATTTGGCGAGAATTTTCATGGTGTCTTTGAAAAAAAAACTCAACCTAATTGGCATCAAAATCAACATGTTTGACAAGGAACCTTTACAAAATAATTATTGATGTTACGAGTTCAAGAATTAAAATCTCCCGTTTTATCGTTGGTATAAAACATTGAATCCAATGAAGGAACATAGAAAGCTTCAAAATAAATGTCATCATCAGTTTTAGAACAAGTCTTATTGATTTTAAGCCAAAGCATGGAGTCATATTAAATGATAGTTACAAGTTTGATAGTTACACTTTCTTGCATTGGTGCTCTATGGACTACTATGCCACATTTCCTATCTGTTCAATAAAGCTGTATTAGGAATTTGAGTCCATTCATGCCATAGTCTGCTTGTTCAGACAGCGTTTTTTTTAATCCAATATATTTACTTCCAAATTTTACATTGAAGTTATTTATTAAATTTATCTGAATCCTTATAAGGTTATAGGTAGCTATGCTCTAGGTCTTCGAATGATGCAATTTTAAAATGAACTGTCAACTTTTTTAGATTTACCCCCATTATTACATATTTATGTTTAAGATATTACACCAAATGCTGATTAAAGATTGAAATCTAGAAATAATATGTAGTCACAAGTTTCTGGACTTTGTGAATTTGCAAATAAGTAAAACCTATATACACTTAGTATCCTAAATTAAATGTGTTATATCCCTACATTTCTTCAAAGTGAATTAAGAAAACAGTGAAAACATATCCACATGTTTTTCCTATCTAGGATAATTTGATGGTAAATCATCCCCAATGGTATATTAGAATTCTCCTTGCACTGATTTACTTTGATAAGAAAAAATAAACCAGGTGAATCAAAGAATACAAATTTGTGTTACTATTCATTATTTCAATTGCACCTGTAAACTGAGTAGCAAATAAAATATATGGACAATACTTTGAAACAACCCTCAAGAATAAATACAGTTTAAGTCCATAGATTGGTGTTAACACTTGCCAAATGAAAAGTCCAGAAGTTTACACCTTTTATGATGGTGATCAGACCTATTAAAATTACATATCTAGTGTTTGAATAGTTCTGAATTTGTGATGTGATGTGCTGATTTCAGTCAAAAAGTTGACATGTTTGCAGTATAACATATTTTCAAGCTCTGAAAATAACATCAGTTTCAGTTTTCGTTACATGTGTGACCCATTCAATTCAAACTCTATTGCAGTCAAGGTGCATCAGCTTTTATTCTCACTTTTAACACTTTTCTAGTTTCAATAATCTGATGTAATTCATAGCTTTAAAATAAATTGCCATCACTATTGTCAGCCAGAAGGCCTATTTGCTGAAGTGAATCATCTAAGATAAACTGTCCTTTTGGATTGACATGGTAGCCTGTATTTTAAACATGCGTTTGTAAAACTTCCTCAAAGCAAGGTTCAAAACTATGACAGAATGTCTTGTGCAGGACCCAGTGACAATTAAACTTAGTCAGAGAATGTTAATGACATTATGTTAAAGTGGTGCTATGCGTGATATCCAATTACTTCATGTGGATTATGATAATAGTGGAATTGCTAGATTAATAACAACAAATCAAACTGTACTTCCAACCATCACACAACATAATATAAATGACTTAAAGGTAAAAATTCAATCATATTTTATTTGTTACAATTTATAGCATTTATTGACTTTCAGTGAACTAGGTGAAATATCAATGAATTTTAAGGCCTTGAAATTGAATTGAGGTGTTCATTTCTCAATGACTTTCAATGACCTTTAATGATCATGCGAACCCAGTTATATAAAATCAACAAAAAATATTTCCAAAGATTTTGTTGGATTAACCTAATATAAAAAACAATATATTAAACAGACTGCTTGTATCAAAAGCAAAAAATTTAAGAGATACTGTGGTATCATCAATATTCGTGGGGGACCAATTTTCGTGGTTTTCGTAGTTAACTGTAGTATCATCAATATTCGTGGGGGACCAATTTTCGTGGTTTTCGTAGTTAACTGTAGTATCATCAATATTCGTGGGGGACCAATTTTCGTGGTTTTCGTAGTTACCTGTAGTATCATCAATATTCGTGGGGGACCAATTTTCATGGTTTTCGTAGTTAACTGTAGTATCATCAATATTCATGGGGAACCAATTTTCGTGGTTTTCATAGTTAACTGTAGTATCATCAATATTCGTGGGGGACCAGTTTTTGTGGTTTTCGTAGTTAACTGTAGTATCATCAATATTCGTGGTTTTCGTAGTTAAATTAAAAGCAGCAAATTTAAGAGATAGTTGAATTAAGAGAGACTCAACTGACTAATAGACCGGAGTTTAATTTTTTGTTCTCCATTCACAAAGCATGCAAAAGCAATTATGCAGCTTGTTAAGAAAATGAGACAATTGTCCATCTCTCTTACAAGAAGATTTGTGGGAGGTTTTCGTTATAATGAAATTGTAGTGATTTCAGTCCCAGATAAAGATCATAAAAATAAAACAGACCACATTACATTATGATCTTTCTAGATATGCAACAGAACTGTTATTAACAGAATAAAGAAAAAAAACCAACAATGTTTTGGGTCAAAATTGCCCGATTTTACAATCTAGAAAAATACAAGGCACAGAGTAATTATGCTTGAAATTTCAAAAAGATAATTTTCAGGTACTATTTTAACAATGGTAATAAATTGGAAACTGGAGTAAACACTAAACACAAAAGGCATATTTTAGTCCTTTTTTTAAACTATATTTAATTATCTTAATTAAAAATGCAGAAAGCATGAACTATCACCTCACCCATTACAAGTGGTGTTGACATTAAAATGAAACAAAATTCAACAGTGTCTCAAGTTATGTATAGTCTGAAAAATGAGTATATAAATAACCTGAATGCAGAAATTAAAAAAATTACCCATAGTGTGATAAAATATTGCACTAAAAACTTATGTAGTGAAAAAATAAAATGAAAAAATAACCAATATTAATCACTTTATATCTATGTTCCTTGTTTAGTGATGATTTTAAAAAAAAAAAATGTAATTTTTACTACTGGAATCAATTGAAAATGATGCAACAAGAATGTATATGATTCAAACAATACCATATATATTTGCATACAAGCCAAATAATTTGGAAAAAATAAAGTGCTGGCAGAAGTGGAGTTAGCTGATTTGCAGGCCATCATCCAGACTTTTAAGTCTTTTTGTTGCCTACTGTAATGTACACATATTTTTGGTCCTGCCACTTATTTAACTGTTATAAAAGTACTATGATTGATTTTGTCATTATTTTGCATGTGCATATTTTCTTCTGATAATAATAATAATAATAATAATAATAATAATAATATTTAAAGAGGGTAACACAATTACCGGTAGCTAAGAACTAATCTACCTTGAGGCCCTCATACAAAGGAATTTATTTATATTAGCTGCATCTCTGAAGCCACTAGATACATTGGGTTTGGAAGAAGGAAATAGAGTGGGCATTTCTAATCTTAACTGGAATGCTATTCCTGAGAAAAGTTCCAGAGTATTGGAAACTTATTTTAAAAATTCCTTATTTGGTTTGGGAATTTTATACTTTTATATAGACATGGATCACATGTATTGCCAGGTATTAATTTGGCTTTTCTCAAATGGATTTCTCCAACATGAAAGTAAAGAGAAATATAGGCTTCATAATTTGTGGGCTGGTTGAGCTCACCTGGGAGACTTGACTGAACTATAATGTACAATATTTACACAGTGCATTGTGTCACTTAAATCTATTTATTCCCAAACATATTAGATGCAGATTTCACTTTATTCATTGTTTCGACTAAATTGCATTCCTCCATATAACATTTCGGCTAGTCCTTAATAGCTTTTTCATTTACATTGAATCACGCGCTCACAACTTACACATTTTTAATGATATATGCGATCTTACAAACTGAGGTAATATTTATGAATAGGTATGCATGTTTAATTGTACAATGCACATAATCAGCATACCTTAACTTACATGTTCACAAAGAGTGGTAATAATAAAGGTTAAAACTCTCATTATAAATAACTAAGATAATCATCAATCTACTTTGGTTTTGTGTTTTGGCTGAACAACATTATAACTTTTCACACAATGGAAAGCTTGATGCTTCGGCATCTTCTTTCTTGATAGTTGGCCTGATTTGTCTTTTGTTTTCCAACAGCAATATAGGCCAGTTAATCATTGAAAACCCTAAAACTAATTTGTGTTAACAGGAAATTTTGACTGGCACCTATACCAGTATATTGATGTGTAATTGCCTCTCATTCCATAAGATTAGGATAATTACCCTTGTTTTGTGTAAGGCATATATGTAAATTTTTCAAAATTCATTTAGGGAGACTGAATGAAAAAAATAAGGAGATTGGGACCTAAAATTGGGAGGTTTTTTGTGGCATTTTTAAAGTCTTATTTTCACTAAATACTGACAGATTTTATGGGTCCAATATGTATGATATTCGCAATAGACATGCCATTTTTTCCTGTGTGCACCTTTTTTCCCGCCCAGGACATGCCCTATTTTCATATTCTGGTCAGCTGTGACCAAACTGCACAATAGCTAAAGTTTAGTCTTAAACAAGCAAGAAAGCCAGTGCAACTAATTAAAAGTTAATCCTGCTTATCGATGCAAATATTTTGTAAAAACAACTGACTCTCCATGATAATTCAAAGAAACCATTTTCTTCACTCCTGCATGTTATGCAAGCAAATAAAGGATTAATTTTCTTGAACTAAAGGAACCTAAACAGGCAGCCTCACAGTACCACACATGTGGCAACTATTTTCCCCTCGTATATCCAAATTTGTTTCCTTTCTGTCAACTCATAAAGCATTTAGTATTGTTTTCTATAAAACATGTACTTTGAATTAGTTTTTTGAGGATATGTATGCTCTGGGATATATATACCTATGTGTTGGACAAATGCTAAGTAATTCACATCCTTTACCTCAAACAATAAATATCAGCAACACCAACATTAAATTCACACAGTCAGTACAAAACCTAGGTGTTACTCTGGACAGTACTTTCACATTGCACCAACATGTCATTAACATATGCAAGGCTGCATATCTTGAGCTGAGACGCATCAGCTCAGTTTGCAAATATCTTTCAGATGATGCCACTAAAACACTTATATGCTTATTAGTACTTTCAAGACTGGACTATTGTAACTCAATTATGTCTGGTTCATCTCAATATCTACTCCAGAAACTTCAAAACACAGCTGCTCCTTAGAGTATCACAATCAAAGCACACCTCCCTGCTGCTCTGTACCCTACACTGGCTATCCATTTGATCCAGAATCAAACACAAAATTTGTTCTCTATTCTACATTTCACTGACAGACTCCAGTCTAACATACCTATTCAGCCTCACTCGTGTGTACACGCCAGCAAGATACTTATGCTTCTTCTGACAATCGTACACTCATTATTTCCAATTTAAAAATGAAGTCTTATGGACATTCTTTTGCATACCAGGGCCCAACAATATGGAATAAATTGCCCACTGAACTTAAGACACAAAGACAGTGATCCAATTCAAGAATACTCTTAAAGCTCACCTATTTTGACAGTAAGAACAAACTTAAAGACCTAATAATGTTTCCTATCTTAAATATTTTCAGCATTTTTCATCCTTTCTAATTTCATGGTGTTGAATTTTTTAATCATATCATTAAATATATTTTTATGTTATAGGTGTTTTCTAATGTTGTAATGCGCTTTGAGCTTCAAGCGAGTAGGCACTATACAAAGTCTTCATTATTATTATTACTATGATTATTATTATTATTATTATTATTATTATTATTATGCTCCGTGTTATGTATTTTCATTCTTTTAATTTAACGATGGTAATTAACATGTATATATGACATAAAAATGCCAGGTGTTGACTCGTGTTTCTTTGGTGGGAATTGCAATATAGCAGTGATCATTCTTGGGATTGAAATTAAATGTTGACAAATTTATTGTTGTTTATTTTTTGTTCTGGTTTATTTTCTGATTTGTTTTCTTCTCAAAGAGGGGGTCAGCGTATATGTAAACAGGTTTATAAGCGAGTATATACAGTAATATAACTAATATAAAACACATGGCACTTAAGTAAATGTATATTTCACAAATAATATCACATTTTCTTCAAACTTATAAATATTATAAAAATTAAGAAAAAGTAACAATGTTCTATTGTTATGATGCATTAAAAAATTCATTGAATTGTTAATTTTACACACAAAAAAATCATTTTGATAAAAACATTGAAAAACAAAAAATATTTGTAACATCAAAAATATATATTTTACTATTCATAGGGAATGGCTCGTCATGGACCTAACAATACTATCACATCGCTTACATTTACAAGGTCATGAGAACCCTATTACAAAATAACATCATTTACAAGGTCATGAGAACCCTATTACAAAATAACATCATTTACAAGGTCATGAGAACCCTATTACAAAATAACATCATTTACAAGGTCATGAGAACCCTATTACAAAAAAAACATCATTTTTAGAATTTGCTGCCTATAATCATCTATGATGATAAAAAGACAGTGGCTACCATGTTAGCTCAAGCTAACATAATATACAAATGCTTTATAGTATTACATGATACAGAGATAAAATAATTGGTTTCAAGGTCAAGACATTTTTAAGGCAACTGAATTTCAGCAGATGAATATTAACCGTGTAGAGGTATGTGAGGTCATATGCACTTAATGACCTGCACAAGTCCTCTGTTTGAACAAGCTCTCATCTTTCTGAGAATCAAACTTTGGACAAAAGTCAATTTTCACTATTTCTGAAAATCCTTCACTTTTGGATGGTTCCTGGTAATTTTTCTTGTAAACATTGTAGCCCACATCTGGGATGCGTCTGACCTCCCCATTGGTCTGGTTCTGCCTAACCAGATTAAGATGCTTCGCAAGTTCAAGTGGTGTGGTCATCACAAAACATCGACAGGGGACACCTGAAAGATTCAACTCAATTCTCATTAAAGTGCTCAAGAAAATCTATGGTTTTTATGAAAGTGTTACATAGAAATAAAGGCGAAAAAATTTTCATTTTCACACAAGTATGCCAAAAACCATAGGAACTGCAGGTTTTCATCAAGGGTCAGCAGGAAAATTAAGGGAAAAAAATTGCTTAAGTGATATATTGGTGTGACTATCAACTCAAGCTGGTGAGTTCTCTATCTGCTTATGCTGGCGAGATGTCAAACTATCTGCTCATTAGGGCATAACCGACTTTTGATCCAGAAATCGGATTCCACCGGATAGTATGAACTTCCGATTAATCGGAGTCGGACAAGGCAGGAACGACTGATTCGGATAATAAAAATAATAAAGTTGAATTTCTATAGCACCGTGTCTAACAATGCGTGTCATTCGATAGTGCGTTAATAAAGTTAAATAAGAAGTCATAAAAGTCCAATATGGTCAACACAACCACGCTGCGAGACAATCTATTTGAACTAGCGGGTGAAAACCGGAAATAAAGCCGGATATGGTAAAATACTAAGTAACATGCTAGACACGGCAAAACCAGATACCTGAAACCCGGAAACGGAAGATGAAATTTTTTAGGAAAAAAAAATACGAATTTAGCATTTCCGATTAATCGAATCATATCCGGAATCGGAAAAATTTCATGCCCAAAATCTGGAATCGGAAATAAGTAGAAAAATGCTAATCGGTTATGCCCTACTGCTCATACATCTGAGAGGTAGATTTGTCTGCTTGATAAGGTGAAATGTATAGGTAACTGTTTATACAGGTGAGATGCAGAACTATCTGCTCATACACCTGAGAGTTAGAACTGTCTGCTTGATCAGGTAAAATGTATAGGTAACTGTTTATACAGGTGAGATGTAGAACTATGGGGTCGTCCATAAAGGACGTCCGCAAAGAAAGCTTTATTTGTTCAAATGTGGACAACTGCCGACGAGGGGTGGAAGGGGTGTAAAGGTTATTGTGGACGTCCGCAACTATTCTGTGTTTAACAGCTGCTTTAGGCTTTCTGCATGTATTCCAGTATGTGTGTTTTGCAGACATCCGTAATGGGTGATCACTAAGTATAAATTATTTGTTAATTTCAATTTGTACAATTTGTGCCACGGAATACAATGCTGTCGGACATTTCTACACACTTAAGGTTTTTATCTCCAATACTCAACGCATACCGAATTTGACTGATTGACGAAAATAAAATATTGCAATGCTTTACATTCAAAAAGAGGCAATTGTGACCTGAATATTATATTCCTACTAATATTAATTTTGGACACACTGGATACCACCCCAACGTTTTCATAACTCACAAA
The DNA here is from genome assembly GCA_029339505.1 of Unio delphinus. Classification (NCBI taxonomy): domain Eukaryota; kingdom Metazoa; phylum Mollusca; class Bivalvia; order Unionida; family Unionidae; genus Unio; species Unio delphinus. Next base: position 1,233,156 of record JAQISU010000018.1, on the reverse strand, counting down.
AGGTCGAGCTATTCTGAGCACAGCTTTGAAAAGATGTAATGGTTATCTATCCAACTATAGAAATAAAATATATTACTTTGGACTGTTTCTTTCAGCACTTCAGTCAAGTAATTAGGTCAGGTTTAAAGCTAGTTTTACAAAATTCAATGTAACAATGCCAATAAAAGCAAAGCTATTACGCTAACTAAACCAATCCTGTAAAACAATTAGTAATGTTCAACATTTCATTTTAAAAAAGCTTATATGTGGAAGAGGAACAACAATGAAAAGGATGTAATGTGTTTACAACGTCTTGTTTATGGGGGAAAATTACTAAAGAACCTGGAATTTCATTCTAGCGGCAAGTTGATATGTTGGGTAGCATAAAATTTTGTATGTGTGAGACAACTTTTTGCAAAATGGGAAACTTGGATCAAGAGGATTAAGCTGCAGAATTTACATTTCCATCATTTAAATAATGTATTTATATGTATAATTTTAAAAGATGCGTAGTAAATCAGATTTTCTGGGTTACAGGTTCAAGAAGGTCATGAAGTGGGTCTACATGTCGACACTTAGAAATCACATATCTTTTTGTACACTTTATGAATATCACTGTTCTTGATTAAAGTATGATCGTTCTTTATTTTATTTCTTTACAAAATGGATTTTTTAACCAAAATAACAAGTGATCCAATGTTCATAACAATGACGTATCATTGCACAGAATTACCCGAAGCACCGAATCAGCCGACATGATGGGTATATAAGATTAGGATGGCCTTGAAGCAGGTGGCTGGCTGCAGTAACCACCACTACACTGTTGCTAGTGACTGAATGTAGTGATGATGGTTTGCCAGTTGTTTGCAACTTGTTGAAGTGGAGTAAGACATTGACAGTCTATCAAATTTAGGTTTCTGTGAGATGACAAGTTTAGTTGTATGTTCTAAATAAAGACTTTTTAAAGAAAGAACTTTGTTTAATTTTTACTTTGTTTTGAGCTACATGTTGTGATGAGATCAGTGAGCAATGTATTTTGAGTGCACCAGCTATTCCACTACCAGACCATAGAGCAGTGTATAATGCTAGATGCAGATGTCTGCAGCCGGGGGAGGAGGGTGGGGAGGGGGTAAGCTACATGCTGACAAAAGCGGACAAGGAGGTAGGGGGAGTCAGGAAAACAGGTATTATCTGCGGACGTCCTTATGGACAACCCCTATCTGTTCATACAGATAAGAAAATAAATTATGGCCCTGAAACCAAACCCCAAAAAATGCAAAGGAAAAATGTGATCCAGGAAACAACTTGCTCTTTACAATTTGCTTTCCAATCTTATAAATGTACACAATACTACAGAAAATCAATTTACATGTAATCAAAAATAAGGCAAGAATTAATCTCAAAAATTGTAGGAATTAATCTCAACAGGGTAAGAAATGCAGTATAGCTTTAAAGAAAGTCTACTGCATAAAACTAAAACAATATTTCCAAAATAAAATTGGATTGTAAAACAATATGACCCTAAACTTTTCCTAATACCAAAAATAAAGTTAAAATCCATTGGTGTCTATTATCGTGCTTTGTATATTCTGATTCCTGTGTTAGTTGATGTGGACCAGAAGTGTTAGTGGATGTGGACCAGAGGTGAAAATAATTTCAAACAAGCATTTGATCTTGAACAATTGTGCATCTGTTTCAGCTATGTCAAGTACAGTGTAAACCAATTTTATTCAGCCATGAAAATGATGGTTTGATTCGGCAGTGCAATGGAATTCTCGGTGACCAACATGAAATAGCTAAGACACTACAATTTATAGTTGTTTGGATAAAAATCCAGAATATTTAGAGACCAACCAAAACAGTAGTGTAAACCATTAAATTTTATCCATGTAAGTAATTTTTCTGGAATGAATTATCTATAAATAGTATGCTCATTGTTAATAGCAGGACGTAAAATATACGTACCAACTTCTTTACCTAGTTTAACAAAGGCACTTCGGGCATCAGTGGAGGGGTTAGTATTGTCTACTACCACACTGCTTCCTCTGCTCAAAGCATCTTTTGCTGCCTGAACAGAAAATAAAATTTAATAAAGAAGTAAGAAATTTGTAATAATTTTGCTACCTGAATAGAAACTAAATTTACTAAAGAAGAAAAGAAATTTGTAGTATTTTAAAACTTAAGAAACATAGTCTGCAAATGGAATTTATTCAGTCACTAAGATTTTGTTACAACTCTCTTTCTGTGGAAGAAATCGAGAAACTTCAATTTAAGACTAAGAAGAAAATAATCATCTGTTTTTCCCCTCTTAAAGTTACCATGTTATCTGAACCTTCTGACTTAAGCTAAATTTAAAAATACATAAGCTCAAACTATCTCCCACACACGATCAATAATCCATGTCACTATTCTGTTGTTTTGTTAGCAATTATTATTGCCTGACATTAGAAATAACAAGTCACAGTGCCTTCAAGTGTCATTATCTGTTATATCCCTAGATATTCAACATATAACTATTTTTGACAATTTGTTTCTTTCTATTTGCACTGGTGGACCATTATTGGAACCAGCATACAAATTTGCCTGGAACATGGTACAGTAAAACCTGTTATGAGAGACAGTGCCTTCTGCTAACAAAAAAATGGTATCTCAAAACAGGATTGTAAAAAAAGACCAGTTTCAAAGGTCCAGTTTCAGAACGTTTAAAGAAAAATAGCCACAATCACTGTACATATAATCTATTCTTTATTAATAATTCTTGCAATTAAAAAAAAAATTATATAGCAATAAAGATATACTTCTATTGTTAAACATGAAATCACACAAACATTTGAAGATCACATATACATGTATTAGCGGATCAAATCGTTTCTGGTTTACTCCTTTTCCTTTATAACACCCTAAATTTGTTTTACCGACATTTAAACCGCTATTTTAAGAGTGGTCTGCTCCTTTTCACTTTAAGTTACAATAATTATTTTCTCCAGTGCTAAAAATTTTCTCTTTTTACTTGGAGATTCTTCATGTACTAGGTATTAACATTATTAGAGCTCAGTTGTAATCTCAATTGTAAAGATGGTTTTGACTAGGTTTTGGGAAAATATGAAACATCTATAAATGTGCAGTACATATCTAACAATTATTAAAATTCAAAGAAGACAAACATGGATTAACTCTATAAACAAAGTGTGTAACCGGTTTGCACCAATTTGAATAGATGACAGCTTGGTGATTTGGATGTAATTACTGTAACATCAGCGGGAAATAACAAGTCTTAAATATTATCAATCGAATCCTGCAAACAATTCTCACTTGCTGGTTTAATAGACAAAGACCTTATTCAGACCCAGGTAATATGGATCAACTCAAAAGACAAACAATATCCCCAACCACAACTTTAATTTCGGCACTACAGTGGAAATTCATGACATATACATTAGCCTGGTTTATAGACTGTAGCATCTGTCACTGCTAGCAAGAATTCTTATTTTGTTCTTTTTATATTTGAATTTCATAAGAACAATTGTTACTAATCAAGTGGTCATTGTTACAGATGGTTACATATACGTTTGTGTCGTCTATGTTCTTGTGAAACAGTCATTCGTAGGTGATGCTGGGTCTTACTCATACAAATGGGTGCTAGATACAATAAGGCTGGGAACCAAGATAAGTGCAGGAATAATCTACATGCACTTTAGTCTGGTTTGCAATGGAAACTATAAAACACAATTAGCATACCTACAGATATTGGTAGCCAGCCTATTTTCTTTTTTTGGAATGGTACAAGCAGTTGTTGTTAATGGGATTAAATAAACGTCGTTTTGAGTTTATCTCCATTTCTGCAATGTGCTCATTCATAGTAGTGTCAAACTGCATATTTTGTCAAGACAATGCAGTTGCTGGTTGTGTTCAGCAGGTGGTGACTCACAACTAAGCATTTATATAATAAAGTCTATCTGTGAACTACGATTGTGGAAGTGACATGTGGTGACTCATAGCCAAGGTTGCTCATAACATGTTTTACTGTATCTGTTAATAATTTACCCCAGAACATAGTATATATTAATAACTGTATCAATTGCTTGGAATCAGTTTTCAAAGATTGCTTTACATTTCTACAAGTTTTTGCTTGACTGTACCTTGATACATTTATCCATCGTTCCTAAGGTGTCTCTGTTGATAACCACATAACCATGTGGCTCAAGGTAGCGCTTTCTGAATGTGCTTTTTCCAGAAGCTGGTGGTCCCACCAGAATTATGACCTCTGGTGTCTATTTGAAAAATAATAATGGAAATTTAAATCTAAAGATTAAAACAAATATAGCACTTTGATGGCTTGCAAACACGTCATTTATTTTATTACATGCTGACATACCATATGTTATTGCCTATACGTTGAGTCAAACTACAAACAACATAGATTGTGATATGCATTAATATGATGTGCCCTGCAGATCAGGGTCGATGTTGTTTGTTTAACTTTTTACTCCAAAGATATTGTACAGACTTAGATCTTCTGATGCACTGTGTGATGAGAGATCTAATTTTGTGCAGTATGCAGATGGACTTGTCTTATTTGTGAGGATATATAGTATTCCCACTTACAACCACCATGGACAGTGACTGGGTGTTTACACAGGGTAAAACCTGCAATAACTGTATAATATAATATAATATAATATAATATAATATAATATAATATAATATAATATAATATAATATAAAATATAATATAATAATATATGAAAACTTTTTTAAAATGTCATAGTTATTTTTAAAAAAATGCTTAACCATGGAATAATAAATGGATATAACAATACATCAACACTTGTGTTCCTCAATGACAGCAAACCATGATCATAATCAGCATGACATAGCAATGAAAAATGTTCCTACATAAATTAACACAAATATAGACATTTACCATAAAGAATCAGCATCCTTATAAGACCAAATTTTTTAAATATATCTATCAATATTTTACTCAAGAAATGTTTTTAATGTTTTTTCCTATCAGCAGGAAAATAATACTGATATTTTCTGATTTCGTAACATGATGAGTCTAAAGCTACCTTTTTCCTTTAGGTTAAGAACTAACAATTATTTACAAATTGAAGACTTAAATTTCCTACGAAATATTAATGTCTGTATCACGGGTTGGCAACCTATGGCATGCATGCCACAAGGTGGCATCTCAAAAGGTATTGTCTGGCACACGAAAGGGCAGCCAAAAATGTCAATGCTAATTATGTTACTCTCTTACTGGTGGTATGTGCTTGTTCTTTTTGTAAGTATTACACAAATGTGGCATGCTATGTAAAATAGATTGCTGACCCCTGATCTGTATGATAACACTACTTTTTACAATATTGAAGACATCTGTAAAAATTTAATTTTGTCTGTAAAATACATCAGCTCTATGAATTAAACTTTTCATTCATATAGATCTACAAGTGTGCAATTCTTATTAATAAGTGCATATTGAACTTAATCCCAACCTTGCTGTGGTAGGAAGTTACTGAAGGCTTAGGAGCTTTATTTAAATATGTTGAAGGGTCAACACAGCCCCACTGAAACTCAGCTTGGGGCTCTTCAAGGAAAAACTCTTCCGGGGTATAAAACTCTGCAAATGAAACAACATATTATAACACATATATTTATCAGTACATGTACATTCATTCTGAATACAGAATTAAGTCTCCTTTACAGTATTTATGCACTTTACTAGTTGTAGGACAATAATTTTGCACTCAAATGTTATCTGCCAAGAAATGTATTATTTATAACCAGTAAATATGTTTCCACATATACCTTATTTCTTTTTTTATTTAAAACGTGAATACTATACATGGCAATGAGTAATGAGTACAAGTCATCAAAACAGCAACTTTGACAGAATAGCCTATTCAAGATAACGTCTTGTGTTAGTATCTCAAAGGAAAATTAAAGGGAGATAACCTACTAATTTTAAGGTTGGAAGCAAACATCCTATCACTACAGGAGAAATCTTTGGATTTTCCAGGCGCCCAGTCTTTGGACCTGCCTGCAGCATCCCCAACATAGAGGCTGTTTGGACGGCTGACCTGAGTGGAGAAAAAATAAAGAAATTCTTCAGGAATATGAACTAGCAATGAAGTAGCTTTCCCAGTTATCAGGGCATTCTCAGGTTTTGCTTCATAAAATAGATGAAAACTTCACTCAGATCACTAAAGTATGAACAAGTTAATGAGCATATCATAGTCTGTATTACCATTTCTTTCATTAATTTTTGTCTTCTTTTGGACTGAGTACACTTAAAATTTTGAATAAGCACAAGTATCAACCTCTATTACAAATAACATTTCGGGTATTTTGCCTACCTTGACTCCATTATTACACTGCTCTTCAAAATATTCCCACATCAGTGTACTTGGTTTTCTGTAATGGTTGTTTCCAGTGCAGATGAATGCCTGTAATTTTATTATTTTTTTAATTTGACATAGATTCCACAAAATGCAACATAAAAGTATGTGTAACGATATTTTTAAAATCAAAATATTAACTTTAACACAAGTCTGCAAATATAGATCTCTGACCTATTGTGAATGGTGCATAGAGACCTGAAGTTTCACTCTTCATACATTTGACTATATGATAGTTTCAGACAAGACCAATATAACGGGTTGCTTAGTTATTTGGCAATATCTTCTGAGGTCTTACGGAAAACAGATTTACATGTAAAGGTAATACAAGTTTCCGTTTAAACAATACCTTTGAAACTATTTCAATCACCTGAGTCATCAATCAGCTATCAATATCATCAAAGTGAAATTACTATTCTCCCTCACTACGTAGTCCTTCAGTATCCTGCTGTCCCGCCAATAACACTGGCTTGTATAGATCCTATTAAATTGTCCTTCCCATTACACTGGCATGTATGGATCCTATTAAACTGATTCCTATTACATTGACATGTATGGGTCCTATTAAACTGATTCCTATTACATTGGCATGTATGGATCCTATTAAACTGATTCCTATTACATTGGCATGTATGGGTCCTATTAAACTGATTCCTATTACACTGCAATGTATGGGTCCTATTAAACTGTCCTTACTATTACATTGGCATGTATGGGTCCTATTAAACTGATTCCTATTACATTGGCATGTATGGGTCCTATTAAACTGATTCCTATTACATTGGCATGTATGGGTCCTATTAAACTGTCCTTACTATTACATTGGCATGTATGGGTCCTATTAAACTGATTCCTATTACACTGGCATGTATGGGTCCTATTAATCTGATTCCTATTACATTGGCATGTATGGGTCCTATTAAACTGATTCCTATTACATTGGCATGTATGGATCCTATTAAACTGTCCTTACTATTACATTGGCATGTATGGGTCCTATTAAACTGATTCCTATTACACTGGCATGTATGGGTCCTATTAAACTGATCTAAAATTTGTAAGAAAGCAAACTGAATATAAAACTTTGGTAGAATAAAGTTATTACAATGATACACAAGTCCAGAAAAACACACTATAAAAAAAAGTGTGGGATAAAAACAGAAATAACCTGAAAGCTATCTGAAGCGTTTTTACTGAGTTTGGTGCAGGGTAATGTAAGAGTTAAACAAAAAGTAAAGAGTAAAAAATATTATTCAATAATGATGGCTGATAATCCAAATATTTTCAATGAATTTTTTTTCAAATGCTGAAAACCTCAACAAATGTAAAATTTCATTAGATCATCTGGAACTCCAAAGAAAATTGTTAACTAAAAACTTTATAACAATATAAAATGTTTGAAAATTCCTTAAAGAGCCCTGAATTTGTTATGAAATATATTGTCCAAAAATGGATGATTATAAAGCTACAGAAGATGACATGATTGAACAAGGACATAGAAATCTGCCAAGGTAACATGATTAAATAAAACTGGAACAAAAGATGAGGTTTATAACTACAGTCCCATCTCTATCCTTCCTGGTCTTTCCATGAGGTTTATAACCACAGACCAATCTCTATCCTTTCTTGTCTTTCCATGAGGTTTATATCTACAGACCAATCTATATCCTTTCTTGTCTTTCCATGAGGTTTATAACTACAGTCCCATCTCTTATCCTTTCTTGTCTTTCCATGAGGTTTATAACTACAGACCAATCTCTATCCTTTCTTGTCTTTCCATGAGGTTTGTAACTACAGACCAATCTCTATCCTTTCTTGTCTTTCCATGAGGTTTATAACCACAGACAAATCTCTATCCTTTCTTGTCTTTCCATGAGGTTTATAACCACAGACAAATCTCTATCCTTTCTTGTCTTTCCATGAGGTTTATATCTACAGACCAATCTATATCCTTCCTTGTCTTTCCATGAGGTAAATAACTACAGACCAATCTCTATCCTTCCTGGTCTTTCCATGAGGTTTATAACCACAGACCAATCTCTATCCTTTCTTGTCTTTTCATGAGGTTTATAACTACAGACACATCTCTATCCTTTTTTGTCTTTCCATGAGGTAAATAACTACAGTCCCATCTTTATCCTTTCTTGTCTTTCCATGAGGTAAATAAATACAGACCAATCTCTATCCTTCCTGGTCTTTCCATGAAGTTTATAACCACAGACCAATCTCTATCCTTTCTTGTCTTTCCATGAGGTTTATAACTACAGACCAATCTCTATCCTTCCTCGTCTTTCCATGAGGTAAATAACTACAGTCCCATCTCTATCCTTCCTTGTCTTTCCATGAGGTAAATAACTACAGACCAATCTCTATCCTTCCTTGTCTTTCCAAATTACTAGAAAAATATGCACATGATTCATATCTCAGCTATTCATGATAATCAGTCTGGTTTTCAAAAAAGCCATTTGGATGCAACTGCACTTTTAAGACTCTGAAAAAGGGTGTGCCATTTGATGGTAGATAATGGTATAGGCAATTTTTAGGATGTATGAAAATCAAAATGCTTACAATCCATAAAAGAATACTTCTTAGAGAGGTCAAATTTATGAAGTGTCCAGAAAAGCCATTCCTGTCTACCTAAGCATAATCTTTAACCAAATAGATGCTGATGGTACTCCAGATTTAAGGTCTGTTAGAAATAAAAATTACAATATACCAAGGCAAAATAAGGAATTGTTTAAAACAAGATTTTCGTATACTGGTCCACTGGTATGGAGCAGTATCCTACCACTTCTATCCATAATCGGTCTCAAATGGATATCTTAAACAACTGAACAGTTCTAGTGCCTGCTTTTCTGTACTTTTGCAAATTGCTCACAGTTAATTTTTTCAATACAGGATATTTTATATTTTATAAATGTTTATGTGTTCGCAGATGTCCGTGAATATGTTTCATGAAACTTTGATTTTTAGAATCATTTAATTCTTTAGTGTGAAGTCACTTTATGTTCGTTTATACTGTATTTATTGTACATGACAGCTAGAAGGCTTCAAGGTAGATTACTTCTCTTAGTTACCATCTCTAAATAAAGTCATTATTATCATTATTACATGTACTATTATTATTAGTAGTAGTAGTAGCATTATTATCATCATCTATTGATGGTGCATTATCTGATAGGCAAGTCAGGGTTTATGTTTTATGCTGTTGGACTCGACCTTTGAGTGGATATATGTGGTACTTGTTGAGAATCTTAATTTATCTGATCTGATTGGTTGTTGTGGAGGAGGGCTTCTTCCTCCATTATGCCTTGCAAGAACATATCTCACAATAAGGTTTCCTGACTTCTAATATGAAAACTTGTAACAGTATGGTATTATAAATAGGGAATACAGTTTTGTCTCATTAATGCATTCCTGAATACACTGCCATCAGTGGAAGAAAGAAAACTTGACAAAATTTGAATAATTTAAATCTTTTTATCAAATAGAATAAAACCCTGTCGATATTGTCACTGAAAGGACCATTCAAATTTGCCCTTTATAGACATGTGTCCCTTTTACTGGATGAAATGTACAAATTAATTTAAACTTTTTCATAATTACTGTCTTGTACATGTATACACAAGTGTGCATTATCCTGAAAAGAGTAGATTGTATATTTTATTACAGAGCAAAACAAGGTTTTACCAGCACAGGGATGTTAAGTTCCTGAATGATGTTTTCTATCTTGACCTTAACCTCTTCAGGTTTGACCTTCATCTTCTCAATGCCAGCTTGGTTTGTGAAGAAGACCACTCTGTAGCCATCCTTGTGCAGCTGCCGCAGTTTAGCTGGGACACACTCACTCCACCATTCCCAGTCTGAAGCACCTGCATTGATTTTTACAAAAAAAGAAAACAACAAATCTAACAACACTATTGATTACATTCGGAATTTAAAGGCATGCCTTAACTGATTCTAGTTGTTGTAGTAGGTGTAAGGTTCAATCCTTTTAAACATTATTTAAATTATTTGAAATGGGACGCAAAGTCCATGGAATCAGATTGTTATGAATTTATGCCCGACTGAGGTATACATTTGTCTTCTACCCAAGACAGAGTCCATGACTTGCTGAAACAATGATCAAAAGTGATGTCATAATTTTTTTTTTAAAATGGATACAAACATCTAATGTTTCTCAAAATTCTGCCATGAATAAGACAGAGAAGCCACATTGGGCATAAAATCTGTAACTTTTAAAAGTTGACCATATCTCATTGATACCATACAGATTTGTCTTCTCTAGTTTACATGCATTTTTCAACATATTTTTTTATGGTTTGATTACTGTAATTTAACACATTTTATCACCATTTCAAAATTCATTATAACTGAAATGTCATTCAATATGAATCTGTACACTACATACCAAAATAAATTTTAAAAAATATACGGTATTTATAATGAACAAGTGTCAAATGAGTTTTATTAATAATGCTCTACAGTAATGATCCCTGAATAATAATGGATTCTAATATCAAGGAATACATACATATTTCACAAACATGTTCTGAGTATTGATATCTGAAAATATAGGTTTTTAATATCAAAGAATATGTACATTATTCTAATATATAGGAATATGTACATTATTCTAATATCTACATACATACATTATATATACCGTAGTGTGTGTAGGCATACGTATTGCATATACCTGTAGCAAATTTTCTGCCACTGGCAGTCTTTATGACTGTAAAATCAATGTCAAAGCCAGCGACCTTTGACCTCCCTTCAAGAGTAGTTGATGTGAGTGTGATGAGCGGGCACATCCCTTTGATTAAATCCCCTACATCTGACCATCTTAAGTTATCACTCAAGTCCGTTTCTCCCCTAGCTCTCTTGGCCTTTCGCTCGGTAGCTTCAACCGCCTTGCGCTTTAAACCAGCTGTTCGAGTCATTTCACCGCTTACTGTCTCAGTGTCTGTACATAGTATCGCTTTGCTTTTCACTATATAGGTCAACGAAATAACTTCCCGCGTCATGTGACTTTTCTTGTTTAGACTCGCTCTTCCATCCAGCTCAAGCTTGTACTCGTGCATTCGGATTTGAACGGTCTTTGAGGTTATCTGCTAATACCGCAGAGATAATGGTTAGCGGCCCACATACAAAGCAATACATTTCAAATATTTTGCAGCGATTGCACAATGATTGTACACAGTGGCGTCACTAAGGGGGGAGGGAGTACTGACCACACCGGGTGACAAAATGACTTTCTATTTTTTATTTTATTTAAAACATTGGGCAGGAAGGAGGTCAATGGGGAGACACCGTGAGTAACCGAAATGGGTGGCACCAACCCTACTGACGCCACTGGTTGTACTCGTTCTGTGTGTGGGTGGCTTTGGGATTTTTAACGTAGCTTTAACAATTTTTCAGTCATATCGCTACGATGTCTGCAGTGTGGCAGTTTAAAGTGATGTCTAACATTTGCGGCATCATGTCACATTATCCTGACACCAGGGCGACCAGTCTTGACACTAAACCTCTTAATGCTGAACGCCAAGTGATGTACCATTTTTTTAAGTCTTTGGTATGACTTGGCCGGGACTTGAACCAGCGACCTCCCGCTTCCGAAGAAGACGCTCTAACCACTAGGCCACCGGAGCGGTTTTATTCAGTGTGACATAGCAAACAAGCGAATCATAATAACTATCCATTTATTTTATTGTAATAAATAGTTTCATTTCGTGTCAAAAGGAAATCGTATATATAATATTGCATTGTCAGCTGTACTTTTATACTCTAGACAAATACACGGTCAGGGGAGGGGGCGGGGACCTGAATTTGCATGTGCTGTAAAATTGTTGTAGCCTACATATAACAATTAACAAGACCGTAAAGTTACCCCCCCCCCACCCCCGCCGGCCCCGAAAAAACATTTAAATGACGTCTCTGGCAAATCAAATAGTGTTTGTAACTTATAATTTCTATTTTTCTATTTTATAAACGTCGAGGAACACACACACACACACACACACACACACACACACACACACACACCAATATGTCTAATATTTCCCTCGCATTTCGTTATCCTTGTCTTAAGGAAAGGAAAAGTGGCGTACTTTAAAAAATTATATCCTGAAGCAGACGCAAGAGCTAAACTAAACGCACATGTAAACAACAGAGACAACGAAAAGTAGGAAGTGACTTGTAAATAACAATTAAAGGGGAAAAATAGAGATTAAACGGAAGACCCGCAAACCATATTAGTTTAGCAATTGTGATAAATAACTTTTTTAATGTTTTTTTTTTTGTTGCAATTTTAAAAAGAGACCGACTACTTTAATTGCAAACAAGAACTTTAGATTGTTTATTAAGCTTTTGTTGTTGTCTTAACAGTATGATCAATTACAAACTCAAAAATGTGTCAGTTAAGCACGAGTTTATTTTCAAAGAACAGCTTTGTACACGAGTTTTCATAATTTACGTGTCACATGCGAGGCGGCGAGGGGTGTAGAAGTTTCCGGCCACCACCTTCGCGCTAACACACACACACACACACACACACACACACACACGTGTCACTTAGGATTTGACATACTTTTTAATGTTGTGCATACTTTGAGTAAATAGCCATCCAACTTTTGCTTTGGTGCCCTTTCAATGAAAGTCATGGTCCTTTAAAATTTAGCCCCTCTCCCCAACACTTGACCTGATCAGTGTCTGTGTCACATGGATTGAATTTTAAGAATCAATCAATTATCTATCGACATCGAACGGTTATTTACGGCAAACAACATATGTATTATCAAATCAAAGTATTGAGAAGATGCCAGATGACAGATCCAGAATATATGTACCACCTGTCTTCCGACAATTAACTTCATTTCCGTTCTTGAAGCTGATTGATTGAATTAAGAAGGTCGAGAGTTTTAGAGATCTGGTTTTAGTATTATCGTTGCTACTTTTCTAAATCGGCCGGAATACGAGTAGTTCAACGCGTCAGTTGTTAGTCACATACAGTGTGAAACAGACTGTGTCTGTAAATTGTAAACACTGGGAACGATTGTCAGTCGCCTGCCAATGTTGAGATGTTAGTGTTATGCGCTAGGTGTCTCACACCTGGTGAATCAGACACCCTGCGTAAGGGTGGCTTGATAGTCCATATTTCCCCCTATTTCCAAGGACCAAAATACAATAGTCGTTGTGAGCTGAAAGTTTTTTAAATGCGCAAATACTACAGTAAGTTTTCTTCAATCACCTAATGACGACACATCACTAAACTCATTTAACACGTTGTTTTTCTCTTGTTTTACAGTTGCATGATTTATTAGTAGGCTTTTTCGAGCCGAATATTAATACTTCACGCCATATAATACAAAATGCGACCGAAAAACCTGATACAAAATAATGATTACTATCTCAATTTATCAAACACGTATACCTAAATATCAAGAGAATTCCCTCTGTTAAGAATGAAGGGAGGATTCGTTTTTCGAAACTAATCCATGTTGTCCATGACTTAATTATTACTTCTGCTACTTGGCTAATTACTCGGGTTGAGAAATATCTTCCCAACACGAACTCTCCGTTATCACCGAATAATATTTTTTTTTTAAAAACCCAACAAAAAACAATTTAACAAAGATATAAACAGGGGATGTATCATATCTCTGGATGGCGACGGACGGTTGTTCCCATGTCATGGTCCATGATTTAAACACTGCGTTTAAACTTTACAGGATATATTATTGCTTTATGTGACTGAGTCAAAATTTTCTTACTCGCTTAGGTTTATCCAGAGGCGTAGCTAGAGTGTTTGGTGCCCGGGGACAATATTCATCCCCCCCCCCCCCTCAACTCTGAAATCCATTATTTTCATCAATAAAATCACCATTACCCGTTACAACCTATTTCAAAGCCCATTTTGGCGCCCCTCCCCCCCTAGTATGGCGCCCGGGGACATATGTACTCCCCTGCCCCCCCCCCCCCCCCCCCCCCCCAGCTATGCCTCTGGGTATATCGACTCTGTGCTATTCAAGTATTGTGCTATTCAAGTATTGTGCTATTCAAGTATTCTTTAAATCACACAAACACCGCAAGTGCACGGGTCTCCTCAGCTTTGATCCAGCCCTGACCGGAAACGACAATAATTTAAATGCAGTCTGATTAAATGCAGATCTCTATTCTCCTTCACGTAGGACAGCGCAGATCTGATTTTGATAAAATTGAATTTAAGTGTAAAGCTGTAGTGATTTAGTTGGAAAAATAAGATACAATTATATCAATTGAGTGGTTGCGAGCGCCGCTTGTGAATTTTTCATTAAAGAATTTTTAACAATAATTTATACCATATTTGTTACGTCAATTGACTAAAAATAATATAACCCAACTCAGAACTATATGCTCTTAACGATTAAAGGATAAAAAGTAGTCAAGAAAAAAAAAACACTATCATACGAAAATTTAATCAAACTAGCATATACAACGTCGACTGAAGGTACTATCTTCTATGTTCCGTACATCCCGCCACAAAGCATGTGTCACTCCCAAGATTCCCTCTGTAATTATGACATGCGCAGTGGATGTATTGCAAATGGCGGCACTTGTTATTGTTCCATGGAGTTGAAAAAACAAGGTCATTTCTAGGAAGGTTTTATCACCTCCACAGGTAAAGCAGACAGGCGACTCAATTTTATCCACATCTAGGGATGTATAACCTCCACTTCCATGAAAAATGCCACCTGCCTGCACGATTACAGACCGTGCAATAGGCACCCTCCGCGAGGGGTATCATGGCTGGTGAGGTGCAGAAAACTCGTCGTTTAATGTTACTTCCAGATTTTGTGTCGCTTTTTACAAGGCACTATAGGACAAAATCTGATGGAACATTTCAGATATGATACATATAGTGTAATGATTAATAATATATTAAAATCACACGTAACTGCGTGAATTCAGTAAAATTTATTAAATTATTATAATCCGTATCGCTTACAAATTTCTCCATGCTGCCCACCCAATTTCGCCAGGGTCGGGGGAAATCACAAGGCCAACCACGCCTTACACGCTAATACGACGATGCAGGTAAACCATCCTTAATATTAGCATTACCTGACATTCGTTTTAAAAATGACATCTATATACACAGAAACCACAAAGTTTTGATAGCCAACACAATGTAAAACGAGACCTGCTGATTGATGGATCATGGTTATAGACCAAGCTTTTTATGATTAGTCATGGGATGTATTCTGTAATTGCACAAAATACATTGTATTAACACTGTAGAATTAACTTACTAATAATTGACGATGTTTATCTTGTTGATCTTTGTCAAATTTTCCTGTGCTGCATAAGACATAAGAGTGACAAAAATATAGGTTAATTATCATTAGTTTTGAGTGAGTTTTCAGTTTTTATGTATGATGCTATGTATCACTTCAAAAAAAATGCCATCAAATTTACACACAAAAAATAGCTATACTTGCCAAAGGAAGGCAAAGATGGATGACATAACCACATATTAATGTGCTTATATAGTATGTCACCATACATTACTTTTGGTTTACAAGCAACACATAAGGTTATGTTGTAATGGCTGTTTTTTTATTTTTTAAATTCTGTGTCAATTATTCTCCCTGCATTTAATTATGTTAACTAATACAACAGTCACAAGTATGGCTCTGAGGAAAATATAATGATGCATAGGAGAATCAGGACTTGGTCTGACAGTAATTCATTGTGCAAAGCTGACCATTATGGAAACTCTATGAGGTTTATTCTTAAAGCTAGGACCCAAGCGATTGAGTGGTCTAAAGCACTCTCCATTATGGATCACTGCCATCTCACCTCTGTCTGCGTGGGTTCGAGTTTCAGATTCAGTCAATGTGGGTATGTGAGAAAGCTTTCCATTAGCTTCTCGTGGGTCGGTTGATCTGTGTGGGGTTTTCCCAGGTTCTTTCTCAACCATTAATACTGGCTGCCATGTATAGCCTATTGTGTTACTGAATTTAACACAGGCATCGATATATTTAGTGGTCTTCATAATCTGAAAGTAAACTAAATCCACTTCATATTGCTTGAAGTTGGTGAATTCATTGTGATCTTTTGCTTGCTGACATTCTTTCTCTTGTTCTCACTTATGGCATATATTTTCCTTCTTCTACAAGAAGTAGTGAATAATAAAACATAAGGAAATTTACGACCAAATATAATTTTCTTCCTGTTTGAATGATGCAATTGCCATTTGTCTTGTAACAAATATGGTTTTGGCCTTGGGTCATTAACAGTTCAGGCGAGTCAGGCGCATTTAATCTTCAGTGGAAAAGTTGATGCTTTTAATATTTTGAAAATAAAGTTGAAATTATAATGCTGCATAAATATCTGCTAATATCTTTCATATACTTTTACTAGAAAACAAATCTAATTTTTATTTGTTTAGGTGCTAGAGAGGGCTAAACTTTTGGGATGGACTATTTAGGTTTCCCCAAAATTATGTTTCATACACAAGCTCAAAGTTATTGGCTTTAATAAATTTACTTGATATGGCTTAAGGTTCTGCCTGCTCACAGAATGTGAGTTCCCTTTTTTCCAGCAATAGTCAGGAACTAGTTTTGTTGTCAAACAAAGACTACTTTAGTAAAATTTTCAGATTAAAAGAACAAAAACAAGCTTGCAAAAAACTGCATGTCTTTCTTATTTATTAGCTCTTATGAATGTTTTAATTATATGTATTCCTTTGTAAGACTACGGATCATCCTATGACTGCTCTGGTGGTTATATAGTCTGCCGTGGGTTCGATCCCATGCCAAGTAATACCAAAGACTTACAAAAATGGTTATAACAGCTGCCTCAATTGATGCTCAACATTAAGAGGTTAGTATTAGGACTGGTCGGCCTGGTGTCAGGATAATGTGACTGGGTGGGACATCATGCTGCATGTCTGTGGCATGATGCCACAATGCTAAACATCACTATAAACTGCCACACTGCAGACATCATAGTGATATGACTGAAACATTGTTAAAGCTACATTAAAAATCCTAAGCATACAAACAAATCATCATTTGATCTTATTATCAAACTTGTTTTCAATGTGAAATTTTCTCAAATTCTCTAAATATGGTCTCGTTTATTGAGAGCAATTTGTATTTATTGGCCCACACTGATGAAATGTCACTTGGATCTCAGTGTATGCCTATTATATTAGCATTTGTTGTTGTTTTAGGGTTTAACAACATTTTTCAGCACAATATAGGCTATACATGGCGGCCAGTATTAATGGTGGAGGAAAAACCAGAGAGACCCCCACCCCCCTTCCCGGAAAGAACCACAGACCCACGAGAAGCTACTGGCAAGCTTTCTCACATACCCATGCACATAGAAGTGAGATGGCAGTGATCCATAACAGAGAGCGTTTTAAGCCACTAGGGGCTCCCATATTATATCAGTAGTGCAGATAGTAAAGAGTAGGCTTCAGTTTCTCTGGACTTTTTAAAAAAACTTTTTTATCAATGAGCTTTGTAATGTTTCCAGTATTGGCTATAGGGTAAGTTTAATAATACCATGCTTTAAGACTACAAATCATCCTTTAACTGCTCTGATGGCCTTGTGGTTAGAGCATCTGCCACAGAAGCAGGAGGTCGTGGGTTCAATCCCAGGCCAAGTCATACCAAAGACTTACAAAAATGATACTAACAGCTGCCTCTCTTGGTGCTCAGCATTTAGAGGTTAGTGTTAGGACTGGTTGGCCTAGTGTCTGGATAATGTGACTGGGTGGGACATCATGCTGCGTCTATACAGCATTTACTTGTATATTTATTGGCTCACACTGATAAAATGTCATTTGGATCTCTGTGTCGTGCCTAGTATATCAGTAGTGCAGCTAGTAAAGAGTAGGTTTCAGTTTCAGGACTTTTGTTTTTATCAACAAGCTTTGTAAGGTTAACATGGTGCCTTTCCCAGTATTGTAAGCTTAAATAATACCATACTTTTAAATTATAATTGTTAGAACAATTAGCATACAGATACCAAATTCACCTACTGTAAGGTACTGTCTACTTACTTGGGGTGGTGGGCATTGGGGATGTGATTTTCTTTTGAGCTGAAATATTTTCTGTTTTAATGCAAAATAATTAATTTTTGTCAAGATAATGTCATGGCAACAAGATGTTGACATTTTGCTGTAAATCTGAATGATATATCTTTAACATCTAGTGACAGAAAGTAAATGAAGAGTCAGGCCTCTGCCCTGCCCCCCACCCCATTAAATTTTATTAAAGGTCACCGGCCACCTAAATTGTACAAAAGTTCAATATCATTATAGTCATAATATAAATGCACTTATCATTTATGTACACCATCCAAATGTTTAAATGGACTAAAAATTCTGTTTTTTAAATGAAAAAAAAATTACTCTGCAATCTCCGTCCGTATTCGGTAATTTCCGCGTGCCAAAGACGGATATGACATTTATCCCTTCAATTCAACCGAGCCATTCATGCACTTTATTGCTTTTGGATGTAACCAAAAGGATAATATATGATAATTCTGAGATTTCGCCACATGGTTGTCAAGGCTGTATTTATTGTTATTTTTCTTCAACTTAGTAATTTATTAAATCTATAAAATTTGCAATTTGTTTTCAACTTTTCCATTTGATCAACTCCGATTCTTTACTTAACAAAAAAAAAGTGTTATCTGTCCCTTTCGCTCTGCTCTTCAAATCATGAGTTGCGTTTTATTTGGAAAAATAAGAGAGGATGTAAGAATGATGGGATGTCAGCAGTTTTAGATATAAAATGGTTCCAACATAATAACCTAAGTCATACTGAGATGATGTTATGACATTGACTTTTATAGCCCGAAATCCACTGAATTGGTGCTGACAGGTCGATAAGCCAAAGTGTTATGTTATTATCTCTCTAACTCAATAATTTAATCTGATTTTTCATTGAGATTTGCTATCATTAACAAATGATGCTTGAACTCAATATTTAAAAAAAAACATTATTGATGCCTACTCACGAAATGTGGTTGCTATCGAATTAATCATCATGGCTAATGCGCAGAATTCGGACGGTTTCTGAAAGATCAGTCACACTACATCATTTAGTTTATTTCTTCTTTTTGTGTCAGTGTTCATAATAATAACACACTATTTCATTGTTTAAAAGAGAAGTTTAAAATTATTTCACTACTAAATTACCGATGTAAAATAAACAGGATTACGTTATTTATTAATATATAATAACACCATAATCAGGAGTACTAGACCCAAATACACTAACGAGGCACAAATAATAATAATAATGAGGACTTTGTATAGCACCTAATCTTTGGAAGCTCTAAGCACTTTACACCAACTATAATGATATGACTACATTACAGAAAAACAAATGACAAAAACAGTGACATTGGAAAACCAAAAAAACATGCTGAAAACATGTAAGATACAAAACATGATTAGGTCTCTAAGTTTGTCCCAGCAGTTGAAACAGGACAAATCAATGGCGCTGACACGTTAACTCATTATATACTTTTCTATCCTTAATGCATACATTTTTGCTGTATCAATATACGTCTATCATTCCAAAAAGGTCATGCTACATAGGTAATACTATTTATGCACGTCATTTTTTCTTTTGTAAAACAAGGGGTTTTGTGAGTATAAAAGGTGCTCAAAATTGACTTGTACCTTTTATTATAAATAATACAACCAAATAAATGGTTATTGTTGATGCATATCATTTTTAATATGGGTAACACGTTACTTGGTCTTAATAATATGAAATCAAAATCATTGGATTTAATAAACCCTGCGAAAATGTAATCATGTTTCATATATGTCTGAAAATTATATCTTGATAAATCTATCAAGTAATATTTCGACTAATTTTTGCGTAAATAATGCTTAATAATGTGTATGTTACCGATACATAACATGACAAAGAGATACCACACTACAGAACACTTGATGATAGCCAACCAAGTTAGCATGGTGAAAGGTGTCATGCTGCCATATTTCAATTCTCAGTATAAAACAAAAACAACAAGTACAACCAGGACAAGCCGCGAAAGTTGTATTTTATTCTACGTACTTAAAGACCACATATATGTAAGCGATTTAAATTAAAAAGTATATACACTGTACCACTTAAGGTGTCCTTTGCAATGTCAATCATTTACAAAGTCGCATTTACCGGCTTAATTGTTGACTTATTTGAAGCGCTACAGCAGTGGACTGGCAATAACTGATCATGAATATACATTGTGCAGTTAACCAGAGTAAAATTGTTTTGAATAATGTGCCACTGGCAGAAATTTATCCCGGAGTGTGCATTTAAGCGAAGTGCAGTTATCCGAAGTTTGTTCCCATTGAAAAGCATTGGGGAAAAACTGGACCGGCATAACTACGTGTAGTTATTTGACTTGTGCAGTTAAGTGGAGTCAACTGTATTATATCATCTTTATGCTTCAAATTTATGTTTAAAAAAAAATTGTGTGAGTATGACTACTTTTATTCACGTAATGCAAATATGAAATATATGTATAAATGTCAGAGTATGGCCAGTGACCTTTAAATATGAATGGGGTACAACATGGTACTTTTCGCTATACATTCAGAAATACTGCTGTCCCATGGTAAAAAAATTTCTTGTGGTGCTTAATTCTCTTGTTCATGTTATAATCAAGTCAGGATCAGTTTATCTTTAGAAAACAATATCTCATAGTTAAATTCTTGTCATAGTACATTTAACCTGTAACAGATGTACTTTCTCTGACGAGATACACATATTACAGCCCTTTGTAAGAAGTCGGAGGTTGTTTTGGTTAATATGCATTGTACATTATGCAGTGTTGATTGAGTAGTATAAGAAAAATGATGAATGCATACAATATACAATAATTTGCATTGATGCACATTGGATACAGGCTCACAGATTGCCTGACATGTATTTGGCTTATGTACCCTAAATTTGGACTATGTACATGCTTTAAAAATGCATACAGATTTGTTACCACAAAGTTCATTCAGTCTTGATTATTGATAAAGCTGTTAAAAGTTTTAGAAAACTTATGGGTTCCTGCTAATCCTAACAATGTGTTGTCCACATTTTTTTAATTTCACAGTATCCCATATATATCACTATCTAGTGTCATCTGGTACAATGTACAAGAATTCATCATCATTGTCAAAGTTCTGAAATCTAGATATTTGTTTGACCTAGTCATAAATATAGCCCAATTACCTTTATATTGCGTCATGGTCATATGCATTTGCTTATTTAGATTTAGATACTGAGCTTAACCATTGTAAGTACTGTGGGACCCGCTATAACACGGTAGCTTGGATCCATAGAATCAAACAGTGTTATAAGCAACCATGTATACCAACACATTTTTGGATTTAATGGGGTGTGTGTACATAAAGACGGGTGCGAAAATGCATGGCACAATTACCATTTTTGATAAATATATATTAAATGAGAAAAACATTTGCTTTGGTAACAGAAATTGCAGATATAATATATTACTTTATTCAGAGAACCATGTCTAATTTCTATATACATGTATAATTTATTGCATGAAAAGAAGTATCAACACTGTGTACTCACCAGCGAATCTTGTAACATACATTGAATCCATAATACAAATATTTCCATTGAAAATATCCACACACAGATGTAAAATATTCAATAATTTTGTTACAGATCATTATGTGACTGAATTCAATGAAAAGAAAATAACAAAACTTACCTAACGGGTGTACGTAATAAATGATGTCCGAAGATTAATGAACGGTGTCTGTATACATTTTCTACCACTACATTTCTCATCTGTCAATAGTTATAGCTGCTTTCTGCTAATGTCACGTTTGCTCTTGGCAAAGTCAATTATAGTTCTCAGTTGCAGAATTCAAATTTACTAGTCAACAGATTGCATAAAACAACACCTCCATGCCACGCGCTCATGTTGGCGGCTTTTGTTTCTTTGATGCTGTATAAATCGTTGCCCCTGATTTGAACAAGTTAAGCAGGGCAGTTCACTTTGATGATAAACAATGTACTTAAATTAATTGATTTATACATTCTGGTGAGAATCTTTTATCAACTGCCGCATTGGCTGTTGCTTAGTTGTCTATAAAATTAAGAGAACATATATCAGAGATTATTAGAGCAACGATTGTATTCGGAATGCATTCAAGACAAACACAAAGTAGACACGATGGCTTCATTGCTCAGGGATCAGTAAAAATAATATTGACACTTATGAGCTGTCATTTTTCAACAATAAACAAATATCAAAGTTCTCAGTAGGCCCAGCAATTGGTTCGTATTAACAATGTTTATTTTGGCACAAAACTAGAAGAAATTTGTTAATTTTTGAAATTTTAGGAGCCATACGATTGTTTTATATTCAGATTTGTGTGTGATTTCCTCCCCAAAATGAGAATACATTTTCTACACGTTCTTTTTCGCACTTTTTAGACGAGTATGAGAATGACAATGAAACTCTTGATGTATTTTATTTTTCATACTTAAAAGATTTTGGGGGGGGGGGTGTTTGAGAAAAATACCTGTAATAAATTACCTGAAATTTCGGGAGCCATGCCACGATCGCGTTACATCCAAATTCGTGTTATAATGGGGCACGTTATAGCGGGGTCCCACTGTAGCTCTTTGATCGTGCAATTTCTGAAATCTATTCATGGTTGAAGTTGAACATGTTTCAGTTGTGCTGCAAGATCAAATAACCACTGTTATGTTGCTTGCCACTGTACCAGAGTTGTCATGGGTGAGTGAGTGGGGGACAAGCTATGAGATTATGGTCAGTTATTAACTGGATGGGGTCAGCCTATGTTTGGCATTGAAAAACTACATGTATTTGTGGCTCAATCGAAAGGATTATCCAATTTAAGCAAAACGAGTGCTGTCTTTATAAGTACTGGCAGAATCCTTGCATACAGTAAATGGGTATCCTATGGTTGATTTTATTAACTGAGTTATCATCAATGGGTGTGTACAGAATACCTGTTGGCATCATTAATTATTGAATGCTCTGCCCCTTAACAGTCATCAAGAAATTATCACAACGTTATCAATATTGCTATGTGACAGTCAATCAGGATTATACTGGATCGCACCTGTGGGTAGAACTTTTAAAAAAAATGTCCATGTAGTTTAACATTGATTTTGCCATTGGTACTTCATGTCCAGTAAATCAGTGTTAAAAAATCTTATACCCAATACCTGGGGTCCCTCTAATTTCAGATCATGCCCCATCCTGTATTTCAAGTGAGGTGCCCATCATTCTTCTTGAAATAATCTAATGTACCTGAAAAGACTTTGATCGCATGTATACAAATGGAGAAATTTATTTTCAAGATGTTGACATGGCATGACATGCTAAAACAGGGTTTTTAATTCTAAAAACTACATGACATCGATGTATTTTAAAAAATTTGATTTACAGTAAACCTTAAATATAGAACAAAAAAAACATCCAGTATTTAAAAAAATACCTGTCACACATAGCATGTGTAACAGTATACAGTCATAATTGGAGCTGACATAAGCTATCTTTTTTTGACAGTTTAAATACAGGTAATTAAAAGGCAAAGCAGTCAGGTATAACCACCATTTCTTGTTTTACTTAAATTGCTCAAAATTTCTAGTGTGCTGTATTTGAATACTACAGTGGGTGAGCCAAGGTACTAATTTGCATAGGTAAACTGAAGTGGAACAACCTAATATAGACAAGTCAAACAGATGCAAGATGCATGTAGGCAAACCTATCACATATTGATTGCCTTGAAGATAATGATTAAGCCATTTGTATTAAAGATTATTGACAAGTTAGTGAACAGCAGCAATGCTTCTTTGAAGATTTTACCCCATATGTAAAACGGAAGTGTGTAATTATTTCATTTGTCAGAATAGTGTTCAAGTGATATTCATTTTTTTTAAAAAAGACAATTTAGGAAGCAAAGCAAGCAAAAATATTTCATAACTCATGGTTAACAGAATTTTACTTAGTCAAGCTCACCGGCAAGAGGGGGGTGGGGGCATTTAATTCTTTGCATATATGGCAAACAGTATACAGCATACATCATTCCTGTGTTTAATAAAATAGGAAAACTACCTATATGCAGGTTTCTCAATAAATTTCCAGACCGAAGAGTCAGTTGACCCTTGACCCAAAAATCTCAAGTCAAAACTAAAATCTCGGTCAATTATTTTGGACAGCCATGAGCCCATTGCTGTGATTGTTTATTATTGGTGGAAACAAATGATGCTTAAGATTTCTTGTCTTGTGCTGAATAATGAGAAATACTTGTACAGTATTGTGTACGAAATGTACTATCTCATTTTTGTTAAAGTGTCTTTCTAACTATATGTTACTGTGTATATTTTATATAAAAGAGACAGGATTATTTTACACTTTGTTACATTTTGAGCTTTTGAACATATTCTGTTATCAACTGCGCAAATTATTTTTTTTATAAAACATATACCCATACAACTATGAAGGTTATATATTATTCAGATATCAAGGATGCACATCACAGGATTGTCAGTTCACTTTCCCACTGTCCTTTAAAAAAAATTAAGAGGAGATTGATTCTTTCTTCTCATCAGAGATGAAATTCTCTTTCTGTTTCTTTGGTCTCTGTAAGAAAATTCATCTTTGGCAGGTCGTTTCCAAACAGACAGAAAAAGAAAACATACTTATTTGTGCCGTTGTGATTTTAAAGTTCAGGTTATGCCTGATCAATTATTTTTTTTCTGAATGATCCACTAATTAAAATATTAAAGGTTTTAACTGTTTTGCCGATTCAAGCATTTAACTAATCATCATTAGAACACAATCATCCAATGGAAACTGGCATAGTGAGAAGCCATATATTCCTGTTTTGTCTAATTGATATTTTAAAGAGCAATCGAACAAATGCCAATGATTTTTCTGAAATGAATCTGGTGAAGTCATAAGTGATTCTGAACTTTTAAACATCCTGCTAATTCAATTGAATCTAAGCCTGAATTCAGTGAATTGTTTGCTCTGCCCAGTTCATATATATCTTCCATAGGTACAGTATTGTTGGCTGTCAAGGTCTAGACATGTAAAGCAGATGTCAGTCAGTGCCTCTTACAGTAAATTTCTTTCGGACAGAATACACTTATTAAAAAAACCAAGCTCAAATTGAATCAAAGGCAATTAAGATGTTTAAGCTCAAATCTATGTGCATCAAAAAGTAAAAGTTTCAGCACATCAAAAATGGTTTATTTTTAAATTCCATGTGTCAGAACCTTAGGGTACAAGTCTGTTGAAAACCCTGTTTATGTAATATATTTGATATGCAGAAATGACTATTCTTATTAATCTCTTGATTATAATTAGTTATCTTAATCTTTTTAAAGTAGTAACTATTAATTGACCTATGCTTTAGCCATGAAATAGACTGTTTGAAAGAAAATAATAAGCACACACTTGTGTTTGCACATTTGATTTGTATTGATAAAGTGCTGCCACCTGCACTGGCTCTGCTCCAGTGGTTGATTGGTTAGGAGCATCTGCCTTGGATGTGATAGGTCATAGTTCAAACCCTGGCAGAGTCATACCAATGACTTTGGTAAACTGGTACTGGCAGTTACCTCACTAGGCATTAAGTGGTTAGTGTTAGGACTGGTCGGGTCTGGTGTCTGGATAATGTGACTGGGTGGGACATAATGCTACATGACTGCTGCATGATGCCCAAGTGCTAGCCATTACTATAAACTGCCTCACTAGTCATCAAAGCAATATGACTGAACAATTGTTAAAGCTACATTAAAAATTAAAATTACACATGCACACACACTACCTGTCAATTAATTATTGACATTTATGGGTATGTATACTAAATTTCTATTTAAAAAAATGACCCCCATTACCATACATGCCAACCATTACGTTTTTGGCGTAATCATTACGCTTTTTGTCACTAAATTACGCATTACGCTTAAACGTATATGGATTACGCTTTTTCTGTATATCCACCACCCCAAAAAAAATCAATTATTTGTTTTCTCGTTATTATTAAAATTCCATTAATCCCACAGACCGTAGTTTAGAAAAGACGGCTTTTACGTTACTACAATATAAGAGTACGCTTAACCGTGGGCTTTCGTAACAGTATCATGTTCTATTTATAGCTAACCTGGTTCTAATGTTGACCTCGAATTCTATTTATAGAATGTGCATGCTTAGTAAGGGGATAAAAAAACAACACAAACGCCGATAAACTTGTGCGACTAGTTTCGCATTTATGCTTCTTCAGGCACAAACTTTATTTGAAAGAAACTGATGACGTCTATAAAGTTATAAACAATTACGTCATTAACATAACGTCATGCTTTTGAAAGAAGCAGATGACGTCTATATGTCAATAATTACGTAATTGACATAACATCATAATTTATATTCTTTATTATACAAATATCATGTACAACTGGATCAGAATGATGCATGAGTCTCTAATGAAAACTGAGAGTGAGATTATAATGTAGAGACTAACAGTAATACATATAACTACATATTATACATATATATATATATATACACATACACACATATATATATATACATATATATATATATATATATATATATATATATATATAAACACAAACATATACATACACATATACACACATATATATATATATATCTCGGAATTATCTCTTCTTCGACACAGTTGTTTAAAAAGCTGCTGTGAAGACTTCTTTTCGTTTGTTTTTCTGAAAGTTTTAGAATTTCGAATTTTAAAGACGTCAAATCTTCCGGCGGATCACTTTTTGATGCCATTGTGTTGTTGATAAAAATTCAGGGGATAAAAAAACAACACAAACGCCGATAAACTTGTGCGACTAGTTTCGCATTTATGCTTCTTTAGGCACAAACTTTATTTGAAAGAAACTGATGACGTCTATAAAGTTATAAACAATTACGTCATTAACATAACGTCATGCTTTTGAAAGAAGCAGATGACGTCTATATGTCAATAATTACGTAATTGACATAACATCATAATTTATATTCTTTATTATACAAATATCATATGTACAACTGGATCAGAATGATGCATGAGTCTCTAATGAAAACTGAGAGTGAGATTATAATGTAGAGACTAACAGTAATACAGGGGGCCCCGAGTGGCCGAGTGGTCTAAAGCGCTGTCCGTTACGGACCACTGCCATCTCACCTCTGTCTGCGTGGGTTCGAGTCTAAGATTCGGATAATGTAGTTAAGTGAGAAAGCTTGCCAGTAGCTTCTCGTGGGTCGGTGGTTCTTTCCGGGTTTTTTCCGGTTTCTTCCTCCACCACTAATACTGGCCGCCATGTATAGCCTATATATTGTGCTGAAAAATGGCGTTAAACCATAAAAAAAAACAAAAAAACAAAACAGTAATACATATAACTACATATTATACATATATATATATATACACATATACACACATACACATACACACATATATATATATACATATATATATATATATATATATATATATATATATACATACACACATATATATATATATAAATAATCACTCATTAAGGGATTTTTCTTTCATGCCAATCGATATTGTGCACGGAGAAATGAACAGACTCATTAAAGAAAGTTACTGGATTAATCGGTTAGATACTGTTTATCCTAATGGCCTTAATACTAAGGCATTATATAA
The DNA here is from genome assembly GCA_029339505.1 of Unio delphinus. Lineage (NCBI taxonomy): Eukaryota > Metazoa > Mollusca > Bivalvia > Unionida > Unionidae > Unio > Unio delphinus. The sequence goes on along the minus strand of JAQISU010000018.1, from coordinate 1,205,055 downwards.
AATTGTATAGAATTTTTGTGGATGATTTGATATATTGTATTTATATATATATATATATATATATGTGTATGTATATGTATGTGTGTATATATATATATATATATATATATATATATATATGTGTGTGTGTGTATGTATATATATATATGTGTGTATGTGTGTATATGTGTATATATATATATGTATAATATGTAGTTATATGTATTACTGTTAGTCTCTGCATTATAATCTCATGCTTAGTAAGGAGAGAGCAGACTGGTTTTCCAACTTAATCTTTACTCACAGATTCTATGTTCTAATTCATATTTCTTGCAGAACCAGTCTAAAAATATTTTAGCGCTTAAAAAGTATATTTTATTTTACTCTATGCATGTATGTGAGCAAAAATAACCCCTTTCAAAAAATTTCCAGATAAATTAGAAAAAGGCAGCCGAAAACCCCCCGAAACAAAATATAACACAATCCTCTAAATATTAAGAAAAGAGTATAGCATCACATGACATCTATTTTCCGGCCGTGTCGAAAGAATTTTAAAATTTAGCGCTAAACGCCTTGAGATGATTTCTTGTTGATGTGTGTAAAGCTAAAAGTGCTACATATGAAAACTTGAAACAGTAAAGGATGTTAAAAGACGAGAAGGGCAAATAATCGTTGTTTATTGAAATTTTAGCATGTTATATGTGGATTACGCTTTTTCTGCCTAGATTCCGCTTTTTGACCACTTGGATTATGCCATTTCCTCGTCAGGGGTTGGCATGTATGCATTACTGAAATTATTGATGTTGAACGCATACATGACCTGCAAGACCTTGTCATGATCCAACCATGACCATGTTGGGACTATTTTTGTAGATGTGTCTACTTGCAATAAATTTATTACTTTTTGTTTTATGTTCCATCAGTTATGCAGAAATTTGTCACAGATGTTCTTAATAAGATTATGTACATAATGGTTTAAAGTTTCTGCAACATGCAGAATAAAACTAAAGCATAAAGGTAAAAATAAATGATATAGTTACCAGTTTGTCATTTATAATCTATAAAATCCATTATGAATTCACAGTGAATTTTCACACATTCAACATATGAAATAATGTTATTTTATGCAGACAGAAATTCTACTCAAAATTCCACTCATGGCTCTTGCTGCCATTAATCACATGTGAAAACTACAAACAGACTGGCATATTTTTCTTGCCCTTTATCTACCTACCTTCTTAACGTTTAAAAATTAACAAAAACACTTTGAACAAACTTGGAATTCTGAACACTCATGCTAACTATATTCATTTTTCAAGTGTGATTTAAAGAACGTTTGAATTTCTTGCGAGATGTTGTTTTGGAAATAGTCATCTTTTGCAGTATCTATGCACCTAAACATAGCTACTTAATGGGTTGTGTTCATCTTCAGTTAGGTACATGGTGTGTAAATCTCATGCCCATTGAACACCATTACTTTTTTGACACCATGTAATCTGATTGTCTATGATTTAAATTTCAATTTTTTAACATGCAGGCTAATCTGTCTAGACTACCACCTTTCGCCTGTGATCCCTTGGGTCCAGCACTTTGCATGGACCTATTTCACTACATCATCCCAACTGTCTTCATGACAGTCATTAGTGTCCCAAAAGCTCAGAATAACTGAATGCACTCTCAGAGTCGCAATTCATATATAATACTTTTGTCTTGGATCTTTTTGTACCTACACTCCTTGCAATACCTACTCATCGGATCAAACTAGCTAACTTTGTACCAATTATCCTTGATCTCAAATAAGCTCTGGTAACAATAACTAGACCTACTCATGAGATTGTTTCTTCTCAGCCAGTACCAGTTGTCCTTCATCCTTTAGGCTAGACTTCTTGCTTGGCCTATCACTTTTCTGGCCTCAGTAATACATTTTACCAAATTCATGCAAATAATATCTTGCCATTTTGATCATCAATATATTGCTTAATGCGAGAGATATTGGGGCTCCACATCACCTTCATGCAGCTCACCAAATTGCTCAACTTAAGCTGTTATTATTCATTTGATATATGTTGGGTCATTATATCAGCACTATTTCCTTTAAAAAAGAGTTGATCACAAATATGCAGGCTTTTGGTACTGAGGTTTCAAATGGACCAGAATTGTGAAATGCATAAACAGTCAAGTTAAAAGAATTCTCGCATAATTCATTAGCTGACCAAAGCACAAGGTAGCAAGTTACCTTCCCTACATCTCCGTATAATACATGCATATTCTTCACATCTTCACAGCGTAATGTTACTAAAGACTATTATCTCGTTACAAAATACTTTATCTCATTACCAAAATACTACACTACTTGGAAGCATATTATTATCAGGGTTCAGTTAAGACGTGAAGAATTGTTACTCAATACCAAAGTTTCTTTTAAATGTTAAAGATTAAAATATTTCAAATCTTCTAGGCTAAGCATACAAATTTGCTTGTGGTTGCCTACTGGATTGAACCCTTGATAGGTTAGCCAGCAAATACATAATTTTTTTTTTTTTTTTTTTCAATTTAGACTTCATTTTTATATCTCAGGCTGCTAGCTGAAAACATGCAGAGGTCTCACTAGGATTTTTAAACTAGGAGTCCAGGACTCCAATTTTGGTAAAAAATAGGAGTCCCACCAGCAAAAGTTGTCAGTCCAATCCCAAATTTTTTTAAACTTTGCAGATTAGAATAACTGTTGGTTGCCATTTGAGTTTAATTCCCCCATTCTTTATAACACTGACATGTACAACTGTATCATCTTATTCGGCATGTCTAGTAATTCTGCACAACAATACCTCATTTCTGTAAATATTTGATAATGTGCCTTTTTGGTAAAATTGTATTACTTGTTTTGGGGCTGAAATGCAGACAGAAAGATTCCAAAGTAATGTATTTCATTTCCATAGCCTGATGCATAAACATTACATCTTTTCAAAGCCATGCACAGAATAGTCCACTATATCAGTTCTAGCAACGTAGCACAGTTCTAAATCTCATTTAAATCTTCATAATTTTTATGTTTAACCCTACAAGACTTGTCCAGATTTGCAAATGGCATTCTGTTCAAGTCTCGATGTGTCTTGGTTTCAAGTTTGCATGCAATATTTATGTAGCTACAATCGGAAATGAAATCAATTACAGGATCACGGGGGCTTCGCCAATGTAACAAATTGCGATTCTATTTTCCTTTTTGGTGACAAAATATACCATCTTGCAATATTTGTGGTGACACCAATTTTGGTTGATAAAAACTATATAAAGTCTTGCATTCCGAGTATAGGAAATCAAAGGCACCATGACAGGAAGCAGCGAACTTGGATATAACAATGCACTGTTGTATCATAATCTGCTTATGCTGATATCTGGCCTTATTACTATATGCAGTATTATTATCAAAATAACCATGCAACTGACTAGTTAAAATCCAACACCTCTGAAGACAGAAACATGAAACGAGTACAGTCAACCAGATTATGCCAATTAAAACAAAAATACCAGGTGGAAGAAAAAAAAATGTTTTGCTGACACTTCAAAGAAAACTGATTACCTTTGAAGCACTGATATATACTAAACAAATAAAACAAATTTGTCTCAATGTTCTACAATTATCTGATGTTGCCGTAGCAATAACAAATGGGTATTTGTTAGGTCCTTCAACTGGAGCCTTTAGCGGTGCCTTCAATAACAAATGCACCATCATCAAAGCAAGCTGACGACCTTTGCTCAAAGAAAGTCAGCAACAAGCTCAAATAAAAGCATTGCCTCATTTTACATAGTGATCAGAACATATTTATTGTGCCATGCAACTTTCCTGTTTGCAAAAGAAAAAGAAAAAAAAAGGCCCCCCATACCCCCCCCCCCAAAAAAAACATGCGTATGGAGAACTCCTGCCAGGGTGATTTTCTGTGTCCCAGATTTTAAAAAAAATCGTCCAAATATGTGTAATTAAGCATTTCCGAGATCTCTGACATGCCTATTTTCCCTACTGATATTAATCAAAATTAGATAAAAAACACCAGAAAGAATTTAATTAACAAAACTGTTAATTAAAACGGTACAATATTAGGTCCCACAAAATTTTCAGAGGTTTTTAGTGGGTAAGAAGGCAGCTGCAAATAAACAGTTATTTTTGGCCCGTTTTTTTTATAGATGTACACCTATTGACAATGACAACAAAAAATGCATCCCCCGTTATATCAATGATTACTAAAGGAGATATTTAGAATTGTGTGTCATTTCTGATTATTAAAAATGGCTTTATTCTCTATTACAGGTGATTGAGTACAGGAAAATGGGTCCCCAAGAGGACTACATTGAGACTGTTTTCACCTGTGAGGGCAACTTTGATGATCCCCATCTCCAGGCCCGACTAGATGACTTTCGGGCCTCCCTGAAAGATCTCCTGCTTACAGGTAATAATTATGGGGTTTTATAACCACACTTATAGAAGCATGTGGTTTATTGCATTATACTCCTGATCTGGATTGTATCACTAGTGCATGTACTGACACCAACTGGATGCAAAGGAAGCACTCCATATCCAGGCTTTTTTTTTATAACCCTTTCATCACTAAGTAACTTTGCAGGCATGAGCCCTGAACACGAACTAACTTTGGACTTTTAAAGCAGAATAACCAGTAGACTTTGAAAGAACATAACTTTGCCAACTTTAAAGATATCTGCCTGGATTTGGTAATAAAATGAAGGTTAAAAGTCAACTTGTATCTATTATAACTTGTAAAATACAGGTGCAAACAGGTAACACAACAGGTAAAATGCACAAGCAAAATTATTTATTTACCACATTACATGAATAATATTTTCAACCACTTCATCTAAATCAAAGATTTCAAAGTATTCGAAAGCTTTTCTTGAGCCATCTAACACTTCGGTTGGTCCAACTCTCTCAGAAAACTGAAATAAATCCCTTTGGTTCATCGAGAACAAAAACACGTGGAGTTAAAACTTTGGTTTAAAACCTTTAGAGTCCTCTTCATCGTCATCACTGTCGCGCATAATCACATTCAAATGCATCTCAAGATGTTTTCTCACATTTTCAATCAACTGTGTTAGGTCACAACAGCAAAATATTTTGATAAACCATAATCTGAAACTTTATTCTCGCCTTGTTTTGAACTCTGCCAATTTTAATAGAAATTCACCATTCGGAAAACACGCTTAGAATGTGCATGCATGCCTCGAGATTTCTAGTTGAATTCAAGCTTAACTCGCAAGATAATCCAAGCATAATATCTACATTACAATAAGGAAGTTCTTAGAGGTATCCCGAACTTTATGTAGTCTGGTACTATGGCTTTAAATAAACACACTGCCTCCAGACCGGTAAAGCGGTCTACAGGGTTACAGAATTACTTCCCGTGATCAGAAAACCGGTCTGTAGTGATGAAAGGGTTAAGAAAATGCTTAAAAATCTTAGCTGGACTCTGGTTTTAATATTTTTTCATGTATTGCCATCAAGGTTCCAATATCTGTGCATCTTGGCATAAAACTGTTCTGCAAACTAAATTATAATTAAAAATGGCCAACATAAGTGAGGATATCCTGTGAGCTAAGTCTCGCCAGTGGCTTTACTTCTACAGGGAAGAATAATTAACATATATATTTTGCATTCTGTGTAACCTGCACATTATGGACTGTTTTAACCCATTAGCTATGACTACCGCATCAAAATAGCTCCTGGACTCCACTGACACGTATATGCAGTGACAATAAGCCAAGTTTAGTACTGCAGTGTTGCATATGTGCGTCAAGTTCAGCAATACTCTAAACCCCAGTGTAGCTTAGGTGCAGACAATACCATTAAATGTTGATTGGTTGAAAGTACAGAAGTTTACATAATTTTGATTATCATAACCAATGAGGATTGTTTACTCTACATTTTGATACAAGTTTGAAAGCTGGGAGGTTAAATTTAGACACCATAAAGGATTATTCACGCGTTATGCAACACGTGTACTGAGATTAACAAAGATGGATTCCAATATGAGCAACTTTTAAGGATTCGGTGCAAGCGATATCAAAAAGTTTAATGGATCATTCTTTATAAAATAGATCATATATTGATGTTAGTCCCATTTCAAAACCAGATGCAAGTGATTTTTAAATCGGATGAGGTGCATATAGTCCCACTTGCATAATGGACTGATGACAGAAGAAAAAGTGGTTTCAGCACAATAACTCCGATACTCCATCATATGCAGTTACCAGACGATAGATAGCTTGCACTTGTGGTAAAGAAATATTACAACTCATTGGCCTTAAATAAGTAATAGAAAAGAGTGAGAAACAACAAGCATTTGAAAATTCAAACAAATAATTTATTTTCCCAGAATACAAAGTGAAAATGTATATATAAAAAAAAGAACTTAGAGTAATGTGAAATAAATCTCAAATATTTCTGTAACTACTAGCACAAGTTCCAATGAATAGCATTCTGATTAAACTTTAGTGGTATTAAAAATAATTTCCAATGCTGAAGGTGTTGATGTGCATGTAGTGGCCAGTAGTTTATAATGTGCTGATATACCAATGACCTAAATTGTAGTAATGTGCCAACAGTCCTTTGTTGAATCGTTGAGTAATATAATCCAAAATTTTCTTAATCGAGTTCACTTAAATTCCAACTAAATTGTCAATTTCCAAGGATATTATTGGGTGCTTTTCTTTCCCAGAAAATTAGAAATAATTCTAAATCTGTATATGCCCAGATGTTAATGCGTGAATAAATAATTTATCTGGTAAAAAAGATAATGAAGACATTTCCTTGGCCTAGATTAGCATTTAATTTAAAAAAAAAAAAAAGACTATTACATGAGGGGAAAATTCCTTTCTAGAATACTCTGATAAAAAATTATAATAATTTGTAATAATATAAAAAAAATGTTGATCAAAATGTCAAGAATAGTTGCCATATGAAGTGATTATAGTATTTGTCACTGCAATTAAAAAAATATTTTGTCATATGAAATTTAATCTGTTAGCATAACTGATATACAAACTTCAGGTATTTGATAGCAGTTTTATTTTAAAAATTGGAACAATTATCATAAAAATATTCAGATGCAATGGTTTTCATCCAGAGAGAAGTTTATGATAGCAAAGTTCACAAAGTAGATAGTGCTGTCAGAATAATTTTGCAATGACATTATTAGGGAAGAAAGAAATTCTGTTCTTTGAGTCTTTTGAAAAAGACTTTGCAATGAATTCTGAGTGTGTGGTTTTATCAATTATGATGGCAAAGTGCTTGTATCTGCCAGAAAAAAACTAAAAGAACAACATGAAAAATGGAACTTTAGTGGAGACATTTATTTTAGTGGGTAAAGAAATTGTAAATCAAACATGCTGTAGTCAGAATTAGCAATGACATACAGTGGAACCCCGCTATAGTGCGATAATTGGGGTCAAAAAATTTGGATCGCGTTAATAGGGTCATGTTAATGTGTTTTCAGCAAACACTGCATTGGCATATATACGTGTACTTGTGTAGAATGTAACAAATCGGAGTATTATCGGACAAATATTAAATGGAATGCAATTTATAAGACTTGTTCAAAATAATGGATGGATACAATATTTATAGGTTATTGCTTTGCGTTAAATAGTTTTACTAATTTGTATTGGTTTTTCCCTGAAAATACACGTTGATCGATAATACCCCAATTGTTTATTGAAATTTTAGCATGTTTTATGTGGTTTACACTTTTTCTGCTTGCATTACGCTTTTTGACAACATGGATTACGCTTTTTCAATGTCATTGGTTGGCATGTATGAGTTCATGTGACATTAGGCACACTGCAGCTGTATGAATAAACACCTTTTGTTCTTAGCAGTTTCTGTTGCCATCACAATGCATGGAGAAACAGAAAATGAGCAATTTGTTCTATAAACACATTAGACAAAGTTTACATTGGGTTAAGGCCTTGAACATTAACTTATTTTATTCATTGGAATATTTAGATTTTTTAAAAAAAGCAAAGAGCTATATGACAAGCATACTGTTGATGCATTGGATTTGTTTTTGGCAACTATTTTCTGAGGAATAAGACGGCTTTATGTTCAATAGCTAAAACCAAACTTGAGAAAAGCACACATTTCTCTGATTTTGCTATTAATTTGATTATTAATTATTTAATTAAGTTCATCGGTACTTAGCTTGTTGATTTGTGCAATCTGCAATACATGACTTTGCAGCAAGCATGTGCAACCTACAGCCCACATGCTTGATCCGGCCAACAGCCCAGTTGTGTCAGCTTAAATACATCATAAGATATGTCTTTACAAGGTTAATGCTGTCTTTGAAAGTCTTTTACAGTTTGGGGAAATAAGGTAGCATTTTCAAATCCTTGAATGTTTGGTAAAATCTTGCAGATTACCCAAAGGTCTTTAAAAATCTTTGAAAATTGTAATTAACCTAAACATTTTAATTTATTTCCATAATCACAAACAAAATTGTCCAAGGATGTTAAATTCAGATATAGTCCAGTTTTCCTGGTTTCTTCTTTTTTTGATGACTCGTGCAGTTTCATGTCTTCATTAAACAATATTTGTAAAATTTTTCATTCATTGTTTTCTCATATAACATAACCTTTATACAAAATGTTGGATTAATTAGATCTTGGAAATCTGTTTGTGGTCTTTGAAAATTTGGAAGAAGACTTTGAAAGTATCAATGAGAATTCTGTATAAACCATGTTTAGAAAGTTATTTATCAATACCGCATGCCAGAGGAATTTGCTCATGCCTTCTTATAGTTTTAAACAAGAGGCAAAGAATGGATTTGATGTACCTTGAACAAAGTTATATCTTTGTATACATTGTTTGAATTGGTCTGTATTTCCTATTTTTCAGAAAAGAACAAGCTGATTTTGAAAAAGGTTGAACCTTGGAATAGTGTAAGAGTGACCTTTAACATCCCTCGTGAGGCTGCAGGCAGGCTCAAACAGTTGGCTCAGCAAGGCAGTGCAAGGCTAAGGGAATTGGGTGTTCTTAGTGTGCAAATTCAAGGTGATCAGCATATATCTCTTACAATTGCTGGAAAAAATAATGAAAGAACTCACTTAGTGTTCAAGACATCAGATTCTTCAGTACCTGGTCCACCAAAACCTATGTTGGATTCAAAGATTCAAAAGTTAGATGAACTTGGTGCTCCTGGACCAGGACAGGAAAGCTTAGATGCATCAAAGAAGAACATTGCTGAATACCTTCGTCCGGGGTCATCTATATTTGACTCCATATTTGGTTCCACTGGCTCCTCAAGTGATATCTTCAAAACGCCAGATATTCTTGGGGCCACTTGTGATCAAGGCCCATTTCGAAGTAACAATGTCATGCCCAGCCCCTCAGTACAAGGTGGCAGTGCTTTTCATGGAACACCTCCATTCGGATATCCACCTTGTTCTAGTCCTAATTTTAACCCCTTAAGTCCTAGTAGGAGTCCAGGACCAAAATTTCCTCCACAGATACCTGGAATTCCTCCAGGAATACAACAGAATTTCCCAGTGGGAAGAGGGAATTTAATTGTGCGTCTGCCCCCTCCCCCTCCTTATCCTCATGGCAGCTCAGTGATAAACAAGTTTAACTCTCTTAGGGCTGGGTCTTCTGCAACAAGTCCTTTGTTGGTAAACCTTCTTCAGACCGACCCCTCTTTAGTTGGGTTTAACAGTATACTGGCTGGGAAGATTGCAGGAATGGACCATAATGAAAAGCCAAAAAAGAAGAAGAAATCAAGGAAGCCAAAGGAAGGAAAAGCAAAATCAAAGTCGAAGTCTAATTCTGGAGAAGTACCAAATCAGAGCATGCCAAATCCAGCCCAGACATCTGCTAATCCCACAACAGGTACACTGTCACATTCACAGTCAGTCCCAGTTTTCATGCAGCCCTTGCCTTCATCTGCTCCTTCGGTATCTAATCAGGGTAGTTACAGTTCCCTGATGAATGATTCCAGTTTCACAGGACTTGGATTAGGGAATGGTGTGACATCTTTAGCACAAAGTTCAACACCCAGTCCAAAAATTCGAAAAGTGGAGCATGAGAGTCCTGAAAGTACAGCTGGTAAAATTGTTAATCCTTACACAGGTCTTCTGGAACCCATGGAGAATCTATCAGATTTAAGTCCAACTAAAAGTGAAAGTGGTGGGGAGACACCTCTGAAATCCGCTAGAAATACAAGCATGTCTAAATCAGCTTTTTCTTCAACTGTACCTATTAATAGTATTGATTCAATCATTCGACAAGTAAGGACAGATAGTGTTAAATTAATGGCTGAAAAGGAGCAAATGGAGAGAGATGCTACAAACACTCCCCAATCTCCACCACAGCTTACAATCTCTTACCAGACAGCAGTAAATACTGTGTTAAAAGATCATACAGTTGAGGATTTTATAAGAAATGATTTTGCAAGTAAATCTTTTGATACTGGTCATTTAGAGGTATTTCATTCAAGCGTACTTCAGCAACAAGAACAACAGCTATTACTGGAGAAAAAGTCAAGACCGCATGATTCATTGCCTGTGGGGTTGAGGACATTGCAGAAAGCTGGTATCAGTGATTCTGATGAACGTGTGCTTTCAATGAGTGATCCTGTCAGATATTCATTGGAACTGATTCGAGAGAGAAATAAAGTTGCTCCTGATGGTGGACTGGAGCGGAGACATACAATAGGGGTTCATACAGGACCTCACTTAGATTTGCAACACAGTTTAGGTCATTCTCAGGAGATGAATTCATTGTCAAATAAAACTATTCCTCCTTTACAATTGCTCAACAAACCTTTACTCCAGGTGAAACAAAACAATGTAGGCACCTTATTATCTGGCTCGCTAGATAACAAGGGGCATTCTGATGTGGACTCTGAAAACTCTAGCCACAGTATTACAGCTGTGGAGGGACATATCGTGTCTGAGCCTGTCACAGTTTCATCAGGAACTCATGTGGACACGAGTCTAAAATCATACAGTAATGACTCGGGAGTGGGTAGTTCATCAGAGCGGTCTGATGATACACCATCTGAACCTGGTGATAATGACTTCAAGTCTGGTCAGACTAATTTAGATGAATGTGCCAAATCCCATATTTTAAATTCCTTACCAAAGCAAATACCAACCACAAAGTTGGATTCTAAAGTTATGACTGTTGGATATGCATTGGCAGGGGAAGTTACTCATAGAAATATTGCAAATGAGACAGGTATGGCTTATCTCCATAAACATTTAAATATGAAGTCTGACCCTATGAGATCAAAACCTGATGTGAAGCATCTTGTCTCTGATCTCACAGGTAATGTTTTGCATTGGACAGCAAAAGATGAGCTTCGACCAATAGTTAATAACTCTGATATGAATGCTGTCATGACTAGAAATAAACCAGAGCAGAGGAAGAGTCCAAAATCCTCGAGTCCTCGGCCTGCAACTGGTTTTCCAGTTCAACATCCAGATCACCTCTCTTGTACTATGCAAGGTGGGTATATATTTGTAAAGTTTTTTTGTGTTTACATATGTTGCCTGGAACAAAGCTTGCAAAATTCTGATCCAAAACTATATTTTTTGTATGCACGGCAGTGTTTCCCTTTACCCTCATTTGCACTTCAGAGACCTCCAAATTTTTTATTTGCCCCCCCCAGTTTTGATACAACTGTTTTTTTTTAATATGCTGTTTTGACACCAAGGAGACTTTTTGCTCCCAGTCTTGCACCCCTAGGGAATGCACTGATGTACAGCAAGATTTTCTTAACTACACTTCTTCTGATGAGCCTAATTATGCTGGTGTAATTCTGGTTTGTACTTGTGTAATTGTCTTGTACTTAATTCATTGAGGCATGGTGAATGAAAGAAAAGTACACTTAACATCACAGATTAAAAGTTTGGTCTGCTATTTCTTGCCAAACTAATAAAAAGTTTGTTGTTGAATTGTACCTTTGTGAAGAAATTCATTGAGTTGCATTATTTATGCAATCCTGAAAATACAGTACACCACAAAATTACAGTGAGTACTTAATGCCCTCCACTTTCACTGTGATAACACTCCATGAAAGAGCAATAAAATACAAAAATCACGACTGTGCACATGGTTGGCATTATAGCCTGGCAGTTCAACAGCCAATCAGTGAAGGCCATCCAATGCAAAGACTGAGCCATCATGAGTGATTAACAATGAAATACCATTTTGTTAATCCGTGATCTATATTTCAAGTATGAATATAGTCAATACAAATTAATTTTATAATTCTTGTATATTTCATACATTTAGAAAAATTAGTGCATTGACTTCAGAGGATCATCGAGCTTCTCTTGAACATAGTAAATTTGTCTTTCTGTTTAAACATGAAAAATAATCCTCTCAGGAATGGACAGTTAAATTCCTGTCTGCAGCAACAAAAAAGAAAACATTGAATTTACACATAAATATGAACCATGTGCTTAGTCCTTTGATTGAATATACATGTACACAGCTATCAACTAATTAATTTCTGAATGTGCATGTACTTGATGGGAGATTAGCCTACCAAATATACAGATTAAAGTTGAAAGTAAAATTTGAACATTTTCCACAATAAGTGCATTGTATGTTTCATTTCAAGTCAGAATAACAGCACCAATAAGCTTTATTTTGTTTTTTGAAATATTTATAGGGGTATGTACAATTGTTCTTCCTAAGAGCCTTGGGTGAGAATAGTTTATAATAACTGAGTTACCAAGGTCTTATGCATACACCCTTTAAGCATTGTACAGGCAACTTTCCTGCATTGAAGATGAGTTTTGCAGACATGATTTTTGTCAGTTTTAAAACGGAATTCCGCTTTTCTCTTGACTTTAATCCGATTTTTCTTGATACAGTCTGTTTTTTGTTTTTTTTAAATGTCCGATCCGTTTTTTATTTCTTCCAGTTTTTAACTGTTCTTTTCAGTCCCATTTCGCAACAACCCTTATAACGTATTCGCTCCATATATTAATTAGCCCACGACTCTCCTAAAGAGTATTCTGATTGGTCAAAAGTTTAAATTTGTCCAATGAATCTTCGTGTAAAGGAAACTGATGGCAATGGAAAGAAGGAGCCAGCTGTAGTTGTTGAGAAAGACGATGACACGAAAAGTTTAGATAAAGGGTTTTAAAAAAAAACAGAAGTTAATGGCTGGAACTTGTCAACAGAAATTGAGTTGGTCAATTTATAAGAAAACTGAACGCTCGAGGACTGGCATTTTGTGCCCTGCAATATATACATTGCAGAAGTTGTGGTTGAAAGAGCCTGGAACTGCACCTACAAATGAAGCTGCATACGGGAAAAAAAATGAAGCCTTCTGTCAGAATATGTGCACTGCATGTGTCCAATGCACACTGGAGCTTGAAAGGAAAAAGGCTCTAGTTGAGAATGAAAAGAAACGATTTTACATTGAGCCAGCAAAATCATTGATGACAAAACGGAAGAAATCTTTCTTAAAGCCACAAAAAGAGCTCAGGTGGCATATCAACAGGTTGTGTTCTGTGGACAAAATGACAAGTGAATATATGGGATTATTTGTATATAGATGATGTATTTGGGTGTTCATTTTACATGTTTATTATGAAAAGATAGAAGTTTAATATGTTGGCAGCAAAAAATGCCTAATTATTGACTTAATTACAATGTGAACACAAACATGCACATGAAATAACTTAAGTACCAATATTATTGGAGAACAAATTCATGTGACAATAAATATTGTAAAATTATTCAAATTTTTGGCAAGTTTGTTAGTTTTTCAAACGATTATTTTGTTACATATTATGGTCACAAGTTGCACCAGGAGCAGATTTTCATGCGTGTAAAATGCATTTTTAGTTGGGGGGTCTTTGACACTCAGAAACCCCTGATCAGGGGGCACTGCCCCTCAGGACCCCGTTGGGGGAGTACCCCCAAACCCCCCTTTCACATTTTCAGTTTTTTTTTTTTTTTCAAAGGTCAAAACCATGTCTGGTTGGGGAGGTTTAACCCCATTATTACATGATAGGCAATCCATGACAGTACTTGGCAGTTAGTGTATTTGGTTAATGTCGAACCACAAAAACCTTCAGGAAGAACCATGGGTACATGCTAGCAATCTTTCTCACGTACACATTGGCTGAGCTGACACTTGAGCCTATTCAGAGATGAGGTGTCAATGGCCTGTAAAGGCAAGCCACTTTAAGCAACAAACCAGCCAGGAGTAAGATAAAATTGGTCTGTGACTCTGTTTGTGAAATGTGATTCAACATTTGCAGGTAATAGGTTTGCTCATATAAACTATTAACACATTAACAGGGTTCGTACGGTTTTTGAAGGTCTTTGAGAGTTTGGGGAAAAATGAGGTAGCATTTTCAAGGCCTTGAAAGTTTGGGAAAATCGAGCATATTACCCTGAGGTCTTTAAAAGTCTTTGAAAATTGAAATAAACACCAAAATGTTTAATTTTCTTTCCAGAATCACAAATAAAATTATCTGAGGTTGTTCGATTCGGATGTAATCTTGTTATCCTGGTTTCTTTCTTTTGATGACCCGTTCAGTTTCATTGCTGCCGCAATAACAAAAGAGGCTTTGTTTGACCATGCACAGTTAGCTTCGGCGGCGACTTCAATAACACATGCACTCTTCATCAAAGCAAAACAGCTACACACTTCATCTACAATGAAGTCACAAATAAAATTGCCTAAGGTCGTTAGCTTCGGGTGTAGCTGGTTTTCCTGGCTTCTTTCTTTTGACATGTTCAGTTTGATTGGACGAGTCCATCAGCTTTGGCCAATCAAAATGTTCATTACACTAATTCACTCTACATAGAAAGTAACACGCTCGAGGATTCAAAATCAGTCGATTTACATCTTAAGTGTTTAAAAATGCCAGGTCTTTGCTCTTCCAACGATATCTGGTTTGAGCAAGAGAAATACAAGGAATGGCTGAAAAAGGATAAATTATGTAAACGCAAGGTGTTTTGTACATTGTTTCAAATTAAGACGATCAACTTGGCGTCAATGGTAGAAGGAGCCCTTACAAGTCATGCCAAAGATAAGTTGCAAATTAGTAACTATATACTGTTCATTTAGTGGAACAAAGATGCAGAAGTATAAGCTATTGGTAGTTTTGGGAAAAATAATGGCAATTCATTATTGTTTAGTTTGATGATTTGGGAGATATGGCGATAGAGTGCCCGTTTAAATTTACTTATACCGTCGGTTTATTTAACACGTTTGAGGGACAAATATCATTTTTGAAAATTTTGTTCTTCATAATAATGTTCCTTGGTTTAATATAGAAACATCCATTGTAATAAATTCAATTCACGGATAAACAGTTTCAAAGTGCGCATGCGTACACTATAGTGGAGTTAAGCAAGAATTGTTCTTAAAATGCGAGTAAAAACAAATAGTAAAAAAAAAATGGCGTTAATGTGTGCTGTGAAGCTTTAACTGTAGGAAGCCAAGTCATTTGATAAGGCAAATAAAAAAAAGGAATTGAAAAATGTGTTTCCAGTTGACAGAATGTCCCCGTTTCTCATTGCCGACCCTCGACTTTTTCCCCAATGGTATAAAAAAAAAATTTAAAAAAAAATCACATTGCAGAAATTGATTGTGTATCTCTGTTCTGACTATACATCCCAGTTTGTTTGTACCCCTAAGTTATCCAATCAGACAATCATCCCTTGACATGCTTCAATAGAACAGATGACAGCCTTGATGAAGTGTTTCATTCTGTCTTTTCCAAAGGAAAGGAATATGTTGAACTTTGGAATGTTCTCCAGAAAATGTTGTTGTCACATGGGCAGGCAACAGTTGAGAGAGGATTTTCTGTCAACAAACAGGTATCTGTTGAGAACCTCTGCAGAGGAAGCCTCAGAGCTCAAAGGCTAATTATTGACACAATGAGAAAAGCAGGTGGACCTTTGGAAATCATCATTAGCAATGAAATATGCAAGACATAAGTACCATGCCTATCTGGATAAGAAGAAAACTGAGGAGAAGGATGAGAAGAGAAACCAAAAAGGAAGGAAACGGGAGTTAGCCGTGGATGAAGTGGAAGAACTTGAAGCCAAAAAGCTGTATCTTGAAGCTGACATTGCCAGCCTACATGCTTCCTCTGTACAGAAAGCAGAAGAGGCAGAGTTAAAAGGACTCATTGTGCTTGTCAAAGAGTCAAATGCTCTTAGGAGAAGAGCAGAGGAAATGATGACAGTGGTGGCATCTCTTTCCAAAGTGATTGAAGAGAAAAAAAAGCAAATATAATAATGAATTTAAAGCAGTGCTGATGCCTGTTAGGAGAACAATTTATTTTGTATTAAATCTGACACGTTTGTTACATATTTCTGAAAAAACAACAAATGTTAACCTATCTTCCAGATCATTATAATGCAGTTTTAGGAAAATAATTATAGTTTGACTTTAATCAGTAAACAATATTATAGGGTTTCATTTTGGCATTCGTTGTTTTCTCATATAACCTGTATACACAATGTTAGCAAAAATAGGTCTTGGAAATCTCTGCTTGTGGTCTTTGAAAGTTTGGGAAAAGTCTTTGAATTTATCATTCATAGTTCAGTATGAACCATGATTAACTTGCTGCCTCAATAACTCGTCACACTTTACCTCTCTCATTTCCTGAGTGCCTCAATAATGGGGCTGAGTTTGCATAGCGTGTATTAGAGCGCAGAGTTTGAGGGGCAGTATTTGTCTATGCCTGTATCCTGAATGACAAGTTGAATCTGCACAAACCACTGGTTGATTTGAAGCCATTTCCTATGCAGGCAGTTTAACCAATAAAATGTTAGCTTATTAGATAGAGTGTACATTGCTGAAGAAAGGGAGGGGAAAAAAATGACTTCAATAGCAACAAAAATAGTGAAAATATTTAGATTAGAAAATGAAGAAAATTACGAGAATCTGCTGCTGGAGTAGACTTTTACTTGACAGACTGAAGAAGTATTCACACAAGGTTTAGTTTGCAGTAGAGATGACAAGTGGAATTTCTATCTACATAAAATGTAGTGAATTTCAGGTATTAAATTCAGTATGAATTCATCATGGATTTTTATGGATTATTCATGGCAAGAGAAACAATTTGGTACGAAATTCATTTTATCTTTATGCATCAGTTTTATTTCTGCATATAGTTTGAAATTTTTATACCATTTTTGTATGTAATTTTATAGAGAACTGCTGTGCCAAAGTTTAGCTTAATTAAAGGAATGTAAATATAAAAGAAAACATTTATTACTCGTAGCTCTCTCTGAAAAAAAAAATCTGCAAGCCAAGTATTTCCAGCAAGTCTCAGGGATACAGGCACTACTGGTAAGGCTAACACTGCTCTAGGGGCGATACCTGCAAGTCTGCTGTTGGGGACTGCCTAGCTGTTTGGCTCAGGGGTTAATGTGTTAAAAGAACAAGAAATTGAAACTCAGATATGGTATTTGTAGTAATCACTTATTTTCTTATATAAATCAACTTCATGTCCCAGTTTCAGTATTTATAGAATCTAAATTGAAACATGTGGCTCTTTCTCTTAAAATGTGCTGCCTTTAACTGTAATATATCAGTATTGATGTGCATGATTAATGCACCCTGTGCAGCGACATCAATTTGTAAACAATTAAAGTTTTATTCTCTACCAAAACTAATTTCTAACTAATTTAAAAATTGCTTTCCTTGTAATTCATGACAATGTAACATTATTGTTTTACTTTAACAGTCCACCTAAATCTTCCAGTTCAGCTTGTTCAGTTTTGGAAAATCTAGTATTGCAAAGTTGTTGTTGTAGGGTCACATGATAGGCTATAGAGGGGGACCAGTATTAATGGTGGAGGAAGAACCCGGGAAAACCCCCGGAAAGAACCACGACCTACGAGAAGCTGTTGGCAAGCTTTCTCACATATCCACATTGGACGAATCTGAGACTTGAACCCACACAGACAGGTGAGATAGCAATGATGCGTAATGGAGAGTGCTTTAGACCACTCGGCCACTCAAGGCCCCATATTGCAAAGTAAAATTATTGCTGATTATGCTCTAACATTAAGTTATATGCAATTAGACTTGCCTTTTTCATATGGTAAATGAACATTATGTTTAGATGATTGTCTTTTTTTCCTCTCGATTGGATATAACAGGAGAATTATAAGGTAGGACAGGTTTTGAGTTGGACAACAATTTGTCTGATAGTATAGCTATTCTGTAATGAGCACTTCACTTCAGTGTGCTTTAGAGATGCATGTACATATATGCCTTTACAGTGATCTTCTTGTGATTGTTTACATCATGTTCTGCATACCTGAAAGACAACAAACTGAGACTGCATCATTTATGAGTGTAGATACCTCCAGTGATTTAATTGCCAGTACATTGACATATTTGCAAAATCTGTAACTTAATGCACATGACTGCCAGTAATACAGAATTGTTTATATATTGCTACGGCCCTAATCTAAAAAAAAAGTTTACAAAATGAAGTGAAACGAACAATTTAAGTTTAATCAGTGGCAATTAATTAATATGCAATACAAACGTAAAATTTCAGGAAATCCCCTACATCCTAAGTGTCCTGTCACAAGTCCAAAAATATAGAATGTTCTGAATGAATTACAAGAATTGAATATCTTGATATAACAAATGATGTATTGTCTTTTAGTATTAAAATAAGTAGTGTATTAATTCAGAAGTCAGTTAGCACTTGAGTAATTCCAATGAATATTTTAAATAATTCCTCTCAATTATATCTGATGTGGACAGCACAACTGCAAACTCTTGATTATGGATTCTTGGAGGACAAACGTTAATTAAGCACTAAATTAATATACATAACAATATAACTTTAAATGAGGATCTAATTTAAGTATACGTATACATGTAGAAACAATTCATGTTATTGTAATAGGCACTTTTATGCTTGTTACAGGGTTGGGGAATAAACAAAATGTGTTGTTTGAGTTCTCCCCCAATAGCGCATGTATTATGAGCCAGCAGCATGTCCAGGCAGTATTTCTGCTTTCATTACTGATCTTTGCATCATGTGAATATATGGAGCAGTTCAAAATGTCATAATGATTTTAGGAATCATTCAACATGCATTTAACAAAAGTGGGTTATATCTTCCTGCCTTAAAAAAGAGGCTAAAGATGCACAGCATATGAAACTATAGCAGGTTGAACTATTTTAGACATGCACATACGCGTACTTATAAATACAACGTAATATACATCTAACTTGCAGGTCAGGGGGGAAGATTGGAGTTTGTAAATGTTTGATTATTGCTTCTTTTGAGTTATTGTATATTATTTACACATTAGAAATGTTAAATAAATATTACAGCATTGTTATGGAATAGAAATCACCCTGGCGCTTATATTTTTACTTGATCAATACTTCAGTATACCAACAAATTTGTTTCAGCACACAGGCGCGTAGTATTTTCTTTTTTGTACATTTCCAGTCACACAAACAACAGAAAAAATAACTTTCTCTGAATTAAGCAAGCTAACACCATATTATATCCATTACATTATTAAACAGAATTGATTATCTTAATGTAAAAGAAAAAAAAATATCTCTGCTAAAAAAAGAATAAGAAATCACAGCCCTTCCCATTTTGATTATCCCCCCCCCCCCCAACATAATTTCGCAGTCATTTTTAGTATATGAATTTCCTATCTGTTGTTATACAAGTTGTCATCTAAAAACCTTACCTAATGTGGGATGATTTAAGTTTGCATTATAGCAGAGACCCTGTAAAGGCAATGAGCTGACATTAACAAAGCTTGTTGATAAAAATAGAAAGTGTAGAGTGTCTACACTGAAGCCTACAATTACTGGCTATGGTATTGATATAAGATTAAGGGAAAATGAGTGTGTTGCCTGCCATCTCCCAGGTCATGGTGTTTATCAGAGAGCCAGTAAACAAAACACATTGACTCAACAAAGATGAAAATGATTAGTGGGCTAGAGAAATTACATAAAATACAGACAGAAGAAAACTACCCATCTGAACATCTCTTGCAAAGTAATGCTTATATTGAAGAGATTAATATACGCTAGTACATAATGAAAACAAAGAACCATTTGATTTCTTTAAAAAAAAAAGATATCTAAATATTTCCGAAAGGTGGATTGGATCTAAATATCTTTGATAAAATCCTATTTGACTGCCATGTTGGCATATTTGACAAGTTCAGATATGCGATTAAAGGTTTATAATTTGTAATATTTAAAATTATTATGTGACAGATACAACTTTTGTTCAAATAATCTTATTAATTTTTGAATTTATTTTGTCACACACATCAAAAACCTGTTGTTTTTTTTTTTATATCATTAGATTCATAATAAGAGGACTTTGGAATTTGTGTTTTTTCATGTTTTGATGGAATCATCCAAAAAGTACATGGTGTGTACCACCAACAGAAATAAATACTGTGTTCCTTGAATACATGCTATTTTTACCATACTATTTTTACTCAGTGACCTTCATTCACTTCTTCACATGATCCAGATGACTTTATACTGTTTTAGAAATAGATTATCTCATAATTGACAGATCTCAAGTTTTGTTCACATGTCATTGGATTCTACATTCGTTTTCACAATTTGTTAAAGGGTGTGCCATGTTTTGAAAATTTCTGCA
Organism: Unio delphinus; assembly: GCA_029339505.1. Taxonomy (NCBI): domain Eukaryota; kingdom Metazoa; phylum Mollusca; class Bivalvia; order Unionida; family Unionidae; genus Unio; species Unio delphinus. The sequence continues at coordinate 1,184,418 of JAQISU010000018.1, read as the reverse complement.
TAGTGATAACTGGCACATTGTTGGAAAAAAAAACTCCCTTTTTTTTTTCTTTTTTTTTTTCTTCTGGTATAAGAAAATGTAGCTTGACTAATTCATCTGATTTTCATTCAGAGCATGTCTAACATTGCGGTTTGTGACTTCAATAAAGTAATCCCCTCCCACCTCATATCTGTTATTGTTAACATGAAGAAAACATTAGGGTAGTTATGCAGACTTTTTTTTAAAAGTATGTCATTTTTGTATTAAAGAATTTTATATTATGTGCTAAAATTATTGATTTGACAATTATTTTAGAACTTATACTTAAAACATTTTTTGTGTTCATAGGAAATCCTGATAATGCAATGCAAAAGAAAAAGAACAGTCCACGTAACAGTCCTAGAGGAAGTCCCAGAAACAGCCCCAGAAATAGTCCACGGATGTTGGATATGCATGGTGTGCAAGGAATGCCAGGAATCCCATATTCCAAGCAAACATTGTTGACTGCCCAGGAATATGCAGCTCATTTGCCGAACCGTAACATTGATCAAAATAGAAAGTCCCCTATTGTATCATTTCCCTCTCCTCTGTCATCTGTGTCCACTGATCCCTTTCCATCTTTGCCAAAGTCTAACACTGGTGAATCTGCAGTAGATGTCCTTTCAAGATTTTCCCCACAGTGCAGTATGGATGCACCATCCATCATGAAGACTTCAGAGGGACACCCACCATCCTTACATCAGCTGAGTCAGCTTGCATCACTAGATCCACAGATCCTACAGAAACTGGGCCCTTTTTTCTCACAGCTGCAGAATTTGCAATTTCCATCCCAGAATACTTCTGGGGAGATGAGGAGTAGATCTCCAAGGTCCCCATTAGGAGGGCCTCCTAGACTTTCAGGGTCCTCAGCTGCAGGTTTCAGCCTGTCTGAACTTCATCAGCTTCTTGCAGAGACTCTTCAGAATAGCCAGATTCCAGGACTAGGACCCAGCAGCTCAGGGGAAAAAGAGAAGATTTCTGTTAATGGGCCTGGTACAAAAGGAGCTCATTTTGTGCCAAAAACATTGGTGTCTACATCAGTGACAACAAGTGCTACTGTTGATTCACCCAAAGGAACAAACATTACAAGTATTTATGGTCGTAAGTCATCACCTGCTGGTGCCATGTTGAACTCTCTTACTTATCACTCAGACTCCTCTTTGTTGCCTCTCCCAAAGAGATTAACAGAATCTGTGCAAAAAGTTGTGAAGCCACTTCCGTCTATAGATAACTCTAACTCTCTACCTCATGTAAATCGTAGATCTCCAGGCATTAGTAATTCTTCTACTGGTACAGCCAGCAGCCGATCAGCAGGACAAGGGACCAGTTCTCCTCCACGCTCAGGTCCCAAACCAGGGGTAAATGGTAAACCATCTGCAATAACAACAGCACCTGCATATTTCATGGATTCTTTGGGACATCCACCATTCCCAGTAACATCCTCATTTCCACTTCATTCTGAGGCTGACTTTGCCCATCCACCACAGAGGAATGAGGAAAATCTGCTGTCCAACCCAGTTCATATAGATGAGGTGCATGCCCCAATTAGACTGCCAGTGATTTCTGAGAAATCTCTTACATCTGTCACATCAACAGTAACAAGGACTTGTGCATGTGTTGGTTTGTCCCAAACATATAGTCTTTCTAGTGTTAGTAACAGTGCATCTACTTCAGTTGTGCAAGCAGTGATAGGGACCATTTTATCACCAAAAACTTGCACCTTAAATGAAGTACATAGTGCTCATAATAGTGCTCATCTTTCATCTAGGACAAGTCAGGAAAAAAGCAGTAATATCGTCTCAAGATCATTGCCAACTCAAGTGTATAGTGCTTGTGCTGAAAGTCCAGTGTCATTACAGACATCCATACCAAACCTTATGTGCAATAAAGATACAAATGCAGCAGTGAATTGTGCTTCAGATTCTGATAAAGTTTCATTGAGTACATTTATAGGCAGCTCAGTTCAAGGAATTGCCCCCTCATTGGAGAGATCTCAAACAAGCTTTCCACCTTTGAATGCTAGACTGCACAATTCCAAAGGTCCTGAAAAACCTAAAAGCCCTTTCCAATCAATGGGACTGTCAGAGATGCTACAGGAGACAGCCATTCTGCACTCCATATCCACACAGTCTCAGGCTGTGTTACCATCATCAACTCAGCTACAGACATCTGTGTTATGTCAGATGAGGCAACCAGTGGTTGCAAGTGGCATTGTGGATGAAGAGGTGAATTCTACAAATGGTAGTGGGGTAGCAATTACGCAAGGCGACAGACTTGGAGCAGCTCTACCCACTGGGGTGTCTGTATGTAATAGTTCTGGTTCTGATTCTCCCTGTGATAATGTGATCTTTGATTTAAACAGCAGTACAGCTGTAGACAGGACAAGTAGAAAAGACTCTATAGATGGTAGTACCAGTCTTTATAACAATAATGCTGGCTCAACCACCGCTGTGAATGGTCATACAGGGAATGAACAGACAGCTAGGACTGAACACTTCAGTACCAATATTGCTTCACAATCATTAGGGCAAATAGGGCATGTATCTTTAAATTCCCAGCAAGATTCAGTTCTTGATTCACACAAACATGTAAGTGATCAGTTTAGTTCCTATACCATTGAAAATAATTCATTGTCATTAAATGAATCTGTTCTACCTACATCAGCAGCTGTAACTGTTCAGTGTTGTTCAGTTAAAGAATCTTTCTGTGTTAATGAGATGCCTAGTCAACCATCATTAAATGAGGTACAAGACTCTACATCTCTGCAACCTGGCCCCCCTGATCTCAAATCTTACACTGCAGACTTGGAGTCCTCTGCCAGCGCTGACAACAGTAACTCCTCAGGGCCCCCCAACATCTGTAAGGAGGACAGTCCAGTTCCCACAGTTGAGCCTACAACAGCATTGTGCAATGATGCAACTTCTCAGCAAAATTCGTCAGAACATCTTGTGATGTCTGAGTACTCTGAGGTTGTCCATGCAATGCATGATGAGGATAGGGAACCACCAGTGTTAACAGAAATTGAGGGCCTTTGTACTCACACGGGCGATGAGGATAGTCAGCATTATTTGCGACCTCTAAAAACAGGCAAAAAACCAAGGAGTTCAAATGAGGAGGGTTTTGAGGATACGTCAGGCATAAAAGCTGCACTTCTAGGAGAGACTGATGCTGCCCCCATGCAGCTTAGGAGCAGAAAAAGGACAAATACTGGGGATGGTGATAATTCTAACTCATCAGATGATCATCAACCTAAGAAATTAAAAGTGGACAACAGTGATTCTAATGTGAAGGTAGAGTTAAAGGATTCTAAAGGAGTGAGGCACTTGGTTAATGCAAATGTAGTCAATATGAGCCCTGATTTTGAGTTGGCAAACAGTTTAAGTACACCAACTTTGATAGATACTGTAAAAAGTGGCTTAAGGGCTCGGTCAAACACACGGAATGTTCAATCTGATGAAAAGGCAAAAGCAGTACAGAGGGATGGTAGAAAAGACATAAAGACTGCTGTAGCTAAAGTTCCAGTGTTAGACAAGAAGGATTCCACTAAAGCTGTCGAGGATTCAAAGAAGAACATGCAACTTAATCGGAGAAACAGGCAGTCACCTTCCGCTACACCAGATAATAAAGTTGTCAATCATGGTAAGTTTTTTTTAGTAACTTTTTTATTTTGTTTTTAATATGTTATCAGGGCCAGCTGAGAACAAATTGGGGTAGGTTCTACAGATATTACATACTTAGAGACAATGACAGGTATATGGTAAGCCTTAAGGTGATTGAAATTGCAACATGTACAATGGAATATTGGCATACCTGTTAGGCTGTATACTATTGTCATTTTTTGTGACTGACATTTCTTCATTGGAAATTGTACACAATTTAAGCATGCATTTGACCAAAATCGTTTCTCCCATGTGCTTGAAAAATCAACCAGAATTTATCCCAAGTTCAAAAACTTAAGCAATTATCAAAATGGGAAAATTAATTTTCTATGAGTAGGCAATACAAGCTTCAAATAGTGCAATAAATGAATGACAAAAAGTGAAATCAAAAGTTGTGCTTTTTTCTTCCAATTTACTTTCGAAGTACAGGAAATGGAAATAACCAAGTGGAGCTAGGGTTGTTTTATGTTTGAGCACATCTAAAATAAGACCAAGTTGTATACTTGAAAATCCAAATTACACCCATAGTCATAAGAGCTGGATATAGTAGCTCAAGTTTTTTTCCTTACAATAACTTATGATCTTACAGTTTTTATAAACTGCAAACAAATATACTTGAATGTTTGCAAATATATATAGAAGTAAAGCAATAAAACATAATTTAATTTTGGATGTTGGTCAGCTCGTTACTTAATTTTATTACCTACAACCAACAGAAGGGCTAATGTTACATCATGTCAGTCATTTGCTTTGGGGGGCAAACTTGCCCCACCTGGAGTATACACGTGCGTATATACACACACACACATGCACACAAAATACAGATAAAATAATTGCTCTATGTCCCATCATTCATCCTATAAAATAAAATAAAAAATCCTCTTGTTTCTGATCAGTGAGCAATGTAAAATGTGAACTCCTGTGGCTTAGTGGTTAGAGCATCTGCTTTGGATGTGTTAGGTTGCATTTTTGAACCCTGGCCAAGTCATGCCGAAGATTAATACAAATCATACTAGTAGCTGCACCGCTAGGTAGGGCTGTCAACGGGTACTCGGGTAAAAACACTTAACTTCAAATTTCATAATTATAGTTTTTTTTTCATAATCCTGTGGATGTCACAGTTACAAACAAGACTGTCCATGTCAATAGAATCAAAAGCTACCATCTCTTTTAATTAAATAGAATAAAATATAATGGATTGATGTGTTCATTTAGGAAGTAAATATTATATTGGATGCCTTAGTTCAGCTTAATCGTCAAACAATCACTTAGGTACTGCTCCTTTAATCATTATATGATTGACTGACAGCTCATTTGTTAACTAGTGCTGTAATTTTAGGTAACAAATGGAATAGAGAAAATTGAAATACATAGTACTATTCCCCATTCCTCTCACTTGCATTACTTTGTTCAAAAAAATTTTATAATTTTTAATAGAATGAGATACATAATGTAGAGGGACCTACATATGTTGCTCCATCATGGAATTGAATATTACTTATTAATAAGTGTATTTTATAAACTTCAAACTTTAAATTCTGCATTTCAATGGCAGGTAAAAGGTTTCTTTAAGAAAAATTAGATAGTTCATTGGACAGTTGAATTATTTTAGTTCTGAGTGCTTATATATGTTCTGTCAAATGTGTTAAAAGTTTGAGATACAGTCGACTCCGGTTAACTGCACTCCATCAGGCCCATCACGAGACCGTGCAGTTAACCGGAGTGTGCAGTTAACCGGATTATGGTACAGCACATTTTTAAGCATTGGGAAAAATCGGGACCGGCATGAGTACGTGCAGTTATCCGGAGTGTGCAGTTAACCGATGTGCAGTTAAGTGGAGTCGACTGTATCTGTTAAGAAATAAGGAAAAGAAGAAAAGACTTCAGCATATAAAATTAGATTATGTTTTATCTCACTGGACTGTAAAGTATAGTTAGCTTCAGGTATAGTCCTTTGCCCATTGAAAAAAATCTAGAAGCTTTTTAACTACTTCCTCTAAAAGAACTGAAACATAATTTGACCAAATTTTGTGGAAAGTATCTTTGCAATTTATTCAAATTATGGTAATAGGCCATTAAATATGGTCATTGTTAATAAAAGTTAACAATACAAGCCTATAAACTTCAATAAGAAAGCGTTGAGAAGAATTAGACCAAATTTGACAGAAAACATAATTAAGATGTTTCCAGTCTGTTAAAATTATACCATTTCCTTACAAATATGGTCACCATGACTAAAAATAGAAAAACTTGTAATGACTTCTCTATAAAGGTTATTAAGAATTTGACACAATGAATACAGCTGTGATGACCTATTTACATCACTTCTGAGAAGCCATGTCCCAAATCAAACTACACTGGCTTAGGTTTATCTTTCATCTGTCATCCATAATCCATCCATTCCATAGGACAAGTTTGTCATTGCTTGAGCTGATAGTTCAGCCCTAGCACTGTTGTCAGCATTATTGCTGCTATTCTCCAGCAACACTAAGCTGGGTCTAGCTGCTTGTGCCCCATATAGCTTTACCTGTTTAAACAATTTTGTAAATACTGTATCATGCACATGCATTCACTCATACCTTAATTTCTCTTCTTATATCCAATAAAAATCCATAACTTTTTCACCAATTATTCCAAATGAATTTGTCTACAGTAGTCCCCCTCTTGAACGGCCCCCCTGAGCAGCGGCCACCCACTTCTTACGGCCAGAATCCCTTGGCACCGACGAGTTTGTATTCAAAAGTACCCCTCAAGAGCAACCACCCCTCTAACGCGACCAGCGGCCAGCATTTTAGTTCAAAAAATGAAAAATGTCCCCCTCATGAACAGCCACTTTTGTTCAAATGTATCCAGAACCAATAATTAATTCAAATCTTGATGTAAGGTCAGCAATTTTGATTATCTCTATTGTAGATACACGTCTCCGAGTGTCAAGTCGCCGTTAAATGTGTCGACTAAAGATTTATATTATATCATTATTTATAAAAGTCAATGTTTACAGGAAATGGGCTCAATAATGTTATGCTAGTGTTTGGGGTTTAACACCTATGTCTAGTTCTTCTCTTTGATGATTATAACCAGATGTAATTGTTATAATCATAACAGGGTCAGCATAGGCTAAAAATATATTTTGTACATTGGCACACACAGAGAACCTTAAAAAAAACAACAGGGTACCAGACAAAGAGCAGAAAAATCACGTGACCACACATTATGGCTTCCTTTGCAAAGACTATTTCGTACACTCAACACAAGTTTTGTCTGCAGAATTAAATCACATACAGTCAGCAATAACTGAATAAATCATTACCAAACATTAAAATGTCATCACGTTAATGGGTAAATTTTTTTAGAAGAAAGTCTGTTATTCTACTCAACGACATCGGGGGGGGGGGGGAATGTCGAACAAATTTATGTAGAAAAGACTCGAAAACACAAGTTTATGTTGAAATAATTTGAATAAACAAAGTCATAACCGATAAGAAGGTTATTCAGCAGCAGTGGGAAAATGGAGTAAATGGAAACATAATTATGTATGTACCAAGATGTAAATTACATTTTTGAATCCATTTGCAATGTGCATGACAACAATACCCGCTGGCATATCACACTTACAGCCAAGAAAGAAAAAATAGTAACGTATATTCAGTTGAAATGAATTTGTTATTATAACAAAAAGAACCTTTTAATGATTAATGTTTCATTTAGACGAAGATATTACATGTTTTGAAGTATGTAGCTTTCTTACTACGTACATTACATATACATGTACTTCTCATAATAAATTTAACCCCACTCTGGAACGGCCACCCGTCTTATAAGGCCACTTTCCCGGTGCAGCAGGGGTGGCCGTGTAAGAGTGGGACTACTGTATATGGTAATTTTTCCCCTTTTATTTGTACAAGTTTTTCACAACTTATTTATAAACTTCGAAATTGACACGTTCACTACAATCTACTAGATCTGCAAGAACTCTTTTCATCATAGCTATAAGCATCCTCTTCTGATGACGATTCAGCCTCAGAGATTTCTATGTCCGAAAATAAATCTCGCAAAATTCCAACTGCTGAACATATTTTTCTTTTGCTTGCTCAATATTTTCAAGATTAAACCCAAGAAACTCTTCATTTTTGCTCTCACCATCATCAAGTGTTATGTCTGCCATCATTTATGATTTTTCATGAACAGAACATGTGTAGTGAAATTGCCCTCAATTAGTAACCCTTAGTTCCTGAACAATTCAAATTTGCATAAAGAAAAAAAAAAAAATTCTGATTGATTAATATTGGATTGATTCCTCGGAGAAAAAAAAAATATTAGTAACCAATCATCAGAGTATCAGACAGATTCATTCAAAGCGACAAAAGATGGGATTGGACTTTGAATGCAGTTAACAAACTTTGACTACTGGCAGGATCATCCATTGAATGCAGAAACTGGATCATGCATATTGACATGATAGCGGTAGAATGAGTTAAACTACTTAGAGGATTGTGATGAAACACCCTTTCATCTCATAGTCTGTTGGTCCTAAATGAAAATGGTGTTGCTCACACAATGGATGGATGGTCATTTCACAAAAAAACTTCTGATGATGGCTACTTGGTCCTAAATAAAAATGATGCAGAACTGGAGACCAATTAGGTTGCTGAAATCTTGTTATTGCATTCTTCCAAATGGAAAATCATTTTTAAGTGGGGTTTTCACCAAGCTTTCTTCCAGTGTCTGCTGGGACTAAATTGAGCATGGTGCTGAACTAGCTCAAGATCTTGTCGATCTTGTCATAATTGCTCCTCCTACATTGATAGTCATTATGTTTTTTAGTTGGTCAGAATATAAAAATGGTGCTGATTTGATGTCCATTGTGACCACCATAGCAACTATCTTGAAAATCTTGTGATTGCAATTCCTCCTAACAGAAAGCCATATATTTTACCAGAATTTTGTCAGTAGTCATAATACTTTGTTGGTCATAAATGAAAATGGTGTCAGTTGTACATCAGGAATCGCTGTCTTGAGAATGTTGTTGTAACTACTCCCAGTGAATGGATGATCATTATGCCCTGGAGATTTTATCAGAAGACTTCTAATAATATGCACTTTGAGATGAAAATGGTGCCCGATCTGACGTCCAGTATATCCACCACTGCAGCTAACTTGAAAATTATGTTATTGCTTTATATTAGAGATGGCTTCAACACTCATTGGGGTGCCAGGAGGCCAATTGATCTTTAATGCTCACCTTTTACAGAACACTCATCTCACCTCACTCCATGCATATAGTTTTGGGCTTGGCGAATATGGGTGTGTGAGAAATCTTTTCACTAGTTTCCAATGGGTCATTGGTTCTTCCAGAGTTTACCTTCCACTAGAAATACTGGCTGCCATGTCTAGCCTATCATATGCTGAATAATATAAACCCCAAACTTGAAACAACACTTGGCAGTTAAAAGAGATATGGTCTTATATCTAATTCTTGGCAAATTTATTTGCCCTTACAGAGTCCATTCCATTAAGGGACTCTTGTTAAATTTGTTTACCCAACCATCATTACCAACATGCATCATCAAAGGCTCCCCATTAACTACATTATTTTTATTCAAATCACAATTTTTTTACCTTTACATTTAAGGGGATTTTTTAAATATAGTATCCATGTTATTTTCTTTAACTGAATTATATTCATAAAGAAATCTTTTTTAAAAGTATACAGATACAAATATTTTATGCTCAAGGGACAGTTTGTAGTTGCATAGTCCATGTATGTATGTGTGTGTGTGTATATATATATATATATATATATATATATATATATATATATATATATATATATATATATATATATATATATATATATATATATATATATATATATATATACTAGTCTTTCAATTTTGACTGATTTTGCAATTTTCTTTTATTTGAATGGTTTGTTTAAATTCTCATAATATTTGTTTTACTTTATGATATGAAATTTGCACAAGCAGACCTTGGAGCAGTTTGAGAACTGTCATTAGTAATTATAGGAATAGCTTCATTTCTTGCCATACTGAGGATAAATTAAATGAAGCATGTGCAGTGGAAGTTGTATTTGTTTTCAGTTTTTGAAGTATAATTAAAGAAATTTTAAATCAGTTTTGTATCAGTTTAAAAACATTTGTTTTCCAGCCATAAGAGAGAAATCTCCACTGAGGGTCAGTCGAACAAGGGGACGTAACTCACCTACAGTTGAACATCAGGAAGAAACTCAAGAAAACAAAAGAACAACTCGCTCTGCAAGGTCAAAGGGTAGATTGCATTTTTTGTCTGCCTGCAAAACATTGTGAACACTGGGTATCACATTTTCAAAAACATTGTCATTCACAAAGGCATACCTGTGTTACATTGGCATTTAGCTCCATGTCATACATGGTCATTGGTTATAATTCAGGCACTCTTTTACCTAATAATTAACCTTATTTCAAATATTAACATTATGAAAGTATTTCCAACATTTATTACAAATATAAATTAGATTTGAGTTTTTGTATGACATTTGTCATATAATTTAGATCATTAACTGACGTCACAGATGAAGCCTCAGAATATTCTTTTCTGTATACAGCTTCTGTAAATATGATTCTCAATAGCTCCATCACATCAGTTGTACATCTTATCAAAAGATGCATATAGTTATTGTATGGTGTTAAATAAGTTGTTGCATCCAGACAAAATGTTTGTTAGTTGCCCCTTGTCTGAATTTGTGCACATGCCAGTCTTGGTACATTATTATTGTCTTGTAGATTATTTTATTGTGGTTAGTGGCATTTGTGTACATTTTGATTTTAGCATATCATATACTACATAACAGATAGGTGAATCTTATTACAATCACATCTTAATTAATGAGATAATTTTGTTTGAAACTTTTTTTTATTTTGTCCCAAGCAGATCCTATGGAGATGACATATACATGTAGTGTTGCCAATGTCCGTTAGTCCATACATCTTTCCTAAACTGTAAGTCATAAATTTTATTTTTTATGGCCTCTAATGCTTGCAACTGGGGTATCTAGATTTGGTCATGTCCATATGTTTCTAGAGAAACTTTTTGGCAAGATTACATAAAATCCATTTGGCATAGACAGATGAAATTTTGCTACAATATTCTTATCAGTAAATAGGTAACTTAATTTGCTTTCCAAGCCAATACAGCAATTTTTCATTTTTTTTTTTTTTTTGGTCTCTAATGGAATGTACTTGGATTGGTTATTAGGCTGTCCATCCATTCGGTCAAGTTATCACTAACCCTTCTGATGTCCATCTTGAAAATCTTGCCATGGCTGCTTAAACTGAACAAAACATATTGACATAAGGTTGTTTCCAGAAGATTATTATGATGGCGCAGATGTGACATCCAGTATTGCCTCCATGACAATCTTGTTATTTCTGTCTTCATTGGAACGTTATGTCATCATGACTTTTCACATGAAGACTACTTAGGATGTGTAATTGATTCAAAATTAAAATGGTGCCAATCTAACAGCCAAAGTACTGCCTTTGTGGTCATTTTAAAAATTATTACTGCTACACCACCAAGCTGTGTGTATCAACATGAAATTTTTTTAATACAAGAAAGTCCTTGTAGTGGTTACTTGGTCCAGCATGAAATGGTGCTGATCTAACATTCAAGAAGGCCTCCATGGCAGTCATCTTGAAAATCTTGTGGTTACTCCGAAATGAAATGTTTTACCAAAAGACTGGTTCTGAATGGAAGTGGTACCAGTCTTAAATCCAGTATGCTGCCAGTGTTCACTTCGAACATTCTGTTGCTCAGAAATCTCAGATGGTTTAAATACTTTGGAGTTTAAAAAATTCCAATAATTTTTGTTTGTCCAGTAGAACATCAGTACCATTGAGGGACTAGTTTTTTTGTTTTGTTGTTCCAGGAGAGCTTGTGGGATTGCCCATTGTCTGTCATCTGTTTTCCAAGTTCCATTTATCCATTTAACAACCATTGCTTCAACTAAACTACTGGGATGATTGCCATCAAATATAACAAACACATCCCAAAGTCTAGTTGGTCCTTAATGAAAATGAAATGATGCAGATTTATAACAGTATGACCAGCAACCACTATGATTGCTGTTCCTTCTAAATGGAATGTGATATCAACATGGGGTTTTTCACCAGAAGTCTTCTTACAATGTTAAGAGAGTCCTAAATGAAAATGGTTCAACTTGGACATTAAAAATAACTGGTCGTTTTAAAATGGAAGTTTACCAAAATGCTTCTTGCAAATTTAAAATGTTACCAAATATTGCTGGCATGGCAGCCATATTGAAAATTGTATTTTGTTATTCTTGTGATATCTGGTTGGTTCTAAAAAAAAAAAATTTAAATGGTACCAGTCTCACAGTCATTTGGCTAGTACAACATCTATCTTGAAAATAATGGTATTGCTACTCCACTAAACTGAGAAGCATATGCAGAAGAGGGCACACTTCATTGCTAACCCATTTGTCTTCATCAAATAGCTGTTAGGATACAAGACGTCAGGGAGACTTGAATGTCCAAAGGAGGAGGTAGAAAAAAACTTTGGAAAAACGAATGGTGCTTAAAACAGACAGAAAGACTTTGGAAGTCAGCCCCAACTTATAGAGCCAGGAGAATCAGCATTTCCAGTTGACAGTTTAGAACCAAGAGTGCAATAAGTGAAAGACATTATGAAAAATAGAAAGGCAGCATCACCTTCGTGACCAGAGAGTGTTCCTTGAAAGGTTTCAAAATTCTGTCCAGGACTAATCTGAAGACTTTTGAGGCAAATATAGGTCATATAGAGAAGAGAAGTTTACAGAGTTAACTGCATGCATAATACTGGTTTATTCCAAATTAAGAAAATTCATCAGGAATTAATCAGTTCACGACAATATCCATTCTAAACATGAAAGGGAAGATATGCCTTGAGAGTAAACATGCATCAAGACTTTAGTTCAGAATAATGGAGTTCCAAGAATATCTGGTTATCTTGAGTACACAAGTGTCTTAACTAAGATCATCCAAGGAGCCAAGGAAAACAAATTCGATCTGAGAGTTTTAATATAAGTAGCATCTGAATCACTGCTACTGCATAGCTATTTACTTTCTGGGTGGAAAATGCCAGACCAAACAACGGAAATTGCATTCTCCCATTAGAGCAATCCAGAAAATACCAGAACACTGTATAAACCCCTGCGTTAGAACCCCAATCTTTGGGCATTCATTAAGGATCCTCTCGTATATTTTTAAGTTGCCATGCTGCAGGGTTCTTCCATCTTGACATCTAAGGGGATTAGTGCTTTTCACCATAGAATGACAAGCGATTAACATTTAGGATTATATTGGGTTTTTTTTGTTTTTTTTTAGATAAAGACATATAATTCATCTCTTAAAAATTATTATTCTGTACATATGGTGTACATTGGTCTATTGTGTCTCCCTTTGTGTAAAGGGATATTAGTAATTATTTCTTGATTTTGTTTTAATTCAGCATATTATTTCTAAAGTAAGGGTAGGTAATTAGAAGATTATATTATTTTCCCTGTCTATCTTTTGTCTTGCCCTCTGACTTTCCTATCTTTTTACCAAAAAACTAAAAAGAAAGGCAGGTCACACACCTTGCTTAGAGCATTTTTTTTACAATTCTATTTTTAAAGACCCTACTGGTTTTTTTTTTTTACCAGTCCTAGAGAGGCCTGATTGTTTCTTTATCTAGCTTTTGTCCTAGCTTCAGCCTACTTAGCAATAAATAAATAAGGTGGGTTTCTTCACTTAATATTTGTTAATATATTATTTTTTATCGTATATATTGGGACACAATAAAATCATAATTTATTTTCCTTTCCCAAAACTTATGCTGACACTTTTTTCACCTAGGTCATATGACCCAAGACTTAGAAAACAAAATAAATTTGTATTGAAAAGAAAGAAACTAACCTTGTATTGTTATTTATTTCTTTTTTTTCATCATGAGCAATAAAGAATAAAATATATCCATGAACTTTGTATATGTAGCGTAGAATTTCATTCTGTAGTATGTATCACTTATGTCCAATAACACATGACACATTCATTGACATGAACACTGAGAAACAAATTGTGCTATGTTTTGCTCAAAGATTTGAATATGTTATCTGATTGAAATCTGGATCCAACAAAACCACAAAGAGAGAAATAACTGATATTTTGACGACAGCTGTGATTCACAAATGACACAGTGATGTGTGCAGAATAACCAAGATTGAATTATAACCAGATCAGCTATATGACAGTATCGCTAATAAAAATTATTTGACAACACATTTACCTGAGTGCAAGTGACAATCTTTTCGCTAGCACAGGCTACAAAAGTATCATTAAAACAGGTAGCTCTGTATAATATTTACCTGCAGACATCAAGGTCTATTTGAAGTATAACAAACATGCCAAACACATAGAAGACCAGGTGGTGAATAACAACTGGCAGCAAGCTCATTTATTGAACTTGCTGTCAGAAATCAAAGATCAAGGTTAATTTTACTACAAAGTAAGCTGACCTCTGAAGTTGAATTAGTCCCGTTGAAGCCAGTTTTTCTGTTTTTAAAGGATATCAATACAAATGTTAATTTATTGTTCAGCAAGCCAACCTTGAATTTTTTTTTTAGTGTCTTGATTTTTTTCCATTAATGGCTGTCCATCATTTGTTGGAAGCAGTGTCAAAGTCGCCCATGGCTTTGTCAATAGAGCTATACCTCCATATGGATCTGGCTTTGGACACATTCAAGATCTTAGTTAGAAGTTTAAAGTTAAAGTTAAACCTCTCCCTTGATAACTGACAAGTTACAGAGGGACCTCAAAAAGTTGAAAAAAATTTGCTTTGGTGTCGAGAAAGCCATGGGGAGGGGGCATTAGAGAACTGACTTGTTTAATGACTGAATTCTCATTTTACAATCACATTGATAATAACACTTTTTCTAATGAAGTTGTTCATTAATCTATTTAAATAACATTTATTTCAAAATGTCCAACATGTGAAAGATCATCCCAACTGTTTTCAGCAACTATTACATGTATGTGACAGATCTGTGTATTATGTCACTGCTTTTAGTTTTCTTGATGAGTCAGGTTCCCATAGTAGTGTTTAATAGTATCCTGCAAAATTGGGAGTCCACAGAGCAGGGAACTAGACTTAACTGTTGTTACACCACCAAACAAGATTCATTTTTTCTTCCTAAAAAACTTGCGACATTTATTTCATGAGACAAATGTCTACGTAAAAACTCACTTTTATTATTATTACAATACTGATATCATGATTTCATTGGAAGTAATAATGAATTTCTTATTATCTTTGAGGATATCTCTAACTGCCAATTCAAGAATTCTCTGAAACTCACTTGCCCACCATGGTCTGTATCTGTGAAAACAAGCTCTTTATTTTATGAAGTATTCATTTCTCTTGGCTGCCATGCTTTGTTCACAGTTATGAAAGAGTCGATTAATTTAAGGTAGTTTATGTTACATACAAAATAATATTTATAACAGTGTTTGATCGAGTTCACCCTACATGTGACTGGGGCCACTAAATTTTATTAAGTTTGTATGATATTCGTGCCGTTTAAGTTTTCTTTTATTCCATTTTCTTTATTTGATTCAAAAGACATAATTAACATGATAATACAAAGGAGGCCAGCTTTTAATCCAGTGCAACAAGACAACAAATATTTATGCAATTCAGTTATCAAAACACGGTCGGCACTTCATTAGGTTCTCAGAAAAACATTTGCAGACATAGCTGTTATGGTAGATTGACTGATTATGTTTAATTACATGGGGAAGGCTTCACTTGTTTCCTTGGAAACCTCACAAGGACCCCCTTGATACTCAATTTCTCTGAGTCTGGTGGTTGATTGGCAAAATTGCAACTGGCTTCTCCCCATTCACACGTATACTCTCCCCTCCCAAACCGATACTTACCTGTGCACAGATGCATCAAATTAAGTTATCTGTTATGAAAATTAGAGCCCATGAGGTTTATGCCATTGCTACTTTATATGGTCCTGTTTAACTAATTCCTGCTTCGAAGTTTTGCTGAGATGTGTTTTGGCACTCTCACACTACTTTTTCATCCTTCTAAAATATATATCAAAAGGCATGTCCATTATCCCCCTTGAGCAGTAGTGGGATGATAGAAACTTACATTTTAAACCCTCTTTCTTTTCCATCACATAAAACGCTCCGGTGGCCTAGTGGTTAGAGCATCTGCCGCAGAAACGGGAGGTCTTTGGTTCAATCCCCAGCTGAGTCATACCAAAGATAGTGTTAGGACAGGTTGGCCTGGTCTCAGGATAATGTGACAGAGTGGGACATCATGCTACATGTCTGTGGAATGATACCCCAGTGCTACACATCACTATAAACTACCTCGCTGCAGACATAGTGGCGATATGACTGAAAAATTGTTAAAGCTACGTTAAAAATCCTAATCAAACAAACAAACCTCTCCTTCACTTTGGATTGAATCCTTGAATGATAAGATTGAAGCCAGGAAGATGATTCTCTTTCAATTACGGTTGACTTGACTGAGTTTACAGAGAAACTTTCTTCATCCCACCTTTGACTCATTCGGTTCTGATCTCATCTATAATAAAGTTTAAAGGTGGGAAGCTTGAACTCGTGATTGATATTTCTACCTGGAGTAAATTTTTGGGAGAAAATTAGACTACCATCTTGATAAAACCCAACGATTTGGGCAGTCTTGTTACATTTTCAAAAATAACCCCTGTTTAGTCCATGCCATTTTCAGTTTCTTCCTTTCAACCTTGCCTCACCCTATTAGCCTTTACTTGTGTTATGGAGGTAATAGTGCCTCACTTGAGGTTTTATGGGGTCCCCATCTTCCAGTGTATCAGTGGCTGATTATCAACATCTTCAAGATTATGTACCTCTTTTGGTTGACTTGTGTTTTCAAATCCCCAACCTTGATCTTGTCCCCTCGTAAGACTTGTTGTATATGGAGATGACTTTCCTAACCTGTCATGTGATAGCTCATATTTCCAAAGACAGGACTGCCAAGATTCTGACCATCATACAATGTCTTTTCTCCAAATCTTTATTGTTTGCTCTCCTTTACCTATCTCTGTTGGAAAATAGGTACACAGCTGCAGAATTAGTTCCCATAAGGACATTATTTATACCCTTTCTTGTTCCTGATCCTAGCAAACCAAAGACCTCTCAGGGACTTTGCTCAGATATACTTATGGAATATTGTTTTCATCACCACTTGAGTTAGTGGCTAGATCTGGACCGGATTAGACTGCAGCCTGAATTCCACAAATTTCTGTACACATGTACATTAAGTTCAGGATGCCGCTAGTTCTTTATAGATTGTGGTCTTAGGAAGAATCAACCTGTAATATCAACAATCTTGAAATGCAGGCCAAGACCTGCATTTCAAGACCTATGATAGTATGTCAACTTCGCAAGGCATTGCCAAACTATGATCGCCTGAGACATTTGTAACATACCTTGGGTATCAATGAGGTACACATGCTTCATTCATCACTGTGCATGGAAGTATGGTACTTCCTCAGATGGGCAGAATTCTTGGAGATCATGTCCGAGTCCACCACAATTTAGGTAGGAAAAATGTCTTTGCAGACAGGCTGTGCAGATGGGGCTGTGATCTTTACAGAATGGACTCTATACCAGTCAGAAACAGACACTTTCTCAAGTGATAACGGAGACCAATAGTGGTCATGTTTCCAGAGCCTTAGCAACAAGCTCCATCATTTTGTTTCCCCAGGCTAGATTAGAGGGCCTTGGCAGTGGACACATTCAGTCTGAATTTGGCCATCTGTACACTTGTGCTTTTCCACTTTTCAAAATAATCACTCAGGTTTGTCACCAAACCAGGACATTATTTCTTGGCTCCTCCTGAGAACTCCAAGGTGGCCAAGTGCTCTAAATTGCTCACCGTTTGGGATCATTGCCATCTCACCTGTCTATGGGTTTGAGTCTAAGGTTTGACCAATGTGGGTACGTGAGAAATCCTTGCCAGTAGCATCTTGTGGGTTGATGATACTTTCCGGGATTTTCCCAGGTTCTTACTCCACCATTGATACTGGCCACCATGTAAAGCATGTATTGTGCTGAAAAATGTTAAACTATACAACAACAACAGGGTGCGGCGAGTTGTCTAAAGCGCTCTCCATTACAGATCATTGCCATCTCACATGTCTGTGTGGGTTCAAGTCTCAAATTTGGCCAATGTTCATACATGAGAAAGCTTGCCACTAGCTTCTAGTGGGTCAGTGGTTCTTTCCAGGGTTTTCCCAGATTCTTCCTCCACCATTAATACTGGCCACCATGTATAGCCTATCTTGTGCTGAGAAATGGTGTTAAACCCTATTACAACAACAGCAACAATTATTAAAATTTACAACATGGTTTCTTGGTGGTAAAACTATTTTTGACTATGAAATCCTTGTCTACTACTGCTGTAAGATTCACTCATTTTCTTAAAGCTTTTGATTTGTAGACCATGAAATTTTGCCAGAAAAACTAAAAATCTATCAATGCTGGGAAAACTCCTTAAACTAGTTTACTTCTTAAATAAACGCAAAAATTATCTTTAATTGATCAACTTTCTCAAAGTAAAAATATTAACTGTGGAATACCACAGGGTTCTATCCTTGGACTTCTTTTTCATTCTGTTTATCAGTGACTTGCCTCGTAAGATTGGAACTGCAATTTCTTCCACTAACCTCTATGCAGATGAATCACTGCACTGTCTGAGAGGGGTAAAACCAAAACAGTGCTTGAAATAAACAGACTTATAGTATGGTGCAAAGAAAACATTGTGATCATAAATACAGAATAAAAAAACAAAAGCCCTACTAGTTACAATGCAAATGAAACAAGCAAGGCTAGATAGCAACAAACTCCAGGTCCTATTTGACAATGTGAACCTAAATATCACTTCTCATGATAAAATTATTGATATATTCATAGATAACAATCTTGCTTGGTCTATTCACATTAAACATGTTTCAGAAACGGTTAATTCTTATCTTTGACTATTGACAAAAATCAAAACATACATTCCTCTTTAGTATAGGGATTGGTCATCTTTTATAAAAGTTATATTCAGCCATATCTGGACTATTTTAATGTAATTTAGTGTAATACCTCTAATTCAAGCCTAACAACACTTTTAGGACTTCAAAAGAGGGCTTGTCTTTTAATTCTAGATTAGTGTCCAGGATACAATTAATAATATAAAGATTTTAACAATACATGAAAGAATATTTCTTAGAAAGGCCAAATTGATGTATAAAGTATCAAGAAAAACCATTCCTGTCTGTCTAAGCAATATTTTTCACCAAAGAGATGCTGATGTTACTCCAAATTTAAGGTCCATAAGAAGTAAAAACTACATTATACCAAGTTCAACGAAGGAACTGTATAAAAGGTTTTCAGTATACTGGTCCACTCGTATGGAACAACATTTCCAGTGACATAAGGCAGGCTCCTAGCATTTCTTTTCATAGTGTCTCAAATGAATGAAATTTTTAGACAATTGAACAGTTCTGGTACAGTAAATACTGCCTGCTTTTCTGCAATTTTGCATCATTTCCACAGTTGAATTTTTCAAATGTAGGATGATATTTTATATGTTTATGTGTTCACAGATGCCTGTGCATATGTTCCAGCCTTGATACTTTGATTTTTTTAAAGTCACTTAATTATGTTGTGTCAAGCCAGATTCTTCACATCATGTTATATATTCTGTATATATTATACATAACAGATAAAAGGCCTCAAGGTAGATGAGTTCAGTAATTAATTGAGTTACCTTCTCTGAATAAAGTCTTTATTATTATTATTATTATTATTATTATTATTATTATTATTATTATTATTATTATTACCCACCTTGCTATGATGTGCCATATTATTTTTAAAAGAGGAAAATATTCCCATATGGGGGATATGACCAAAACATCAGACTGGCATTGTGTCCTATTCTTTTCTGAATGGTGTTACTGATTGGAGGATGAAATATTTAGCTTGGACTGGGGTTAAATCATCCAAAGGGAAGTTAGCAATGCAATAGTCACAAATCTGTATTTCATACTTTGATTTATTGCTGTCTTTCCCCATAATTAGATTTTTGGAATCGTCCTAATTTATGAATTTTGTTTAAAAACATTTTAACTTTTGAGCAAGGGGTTAGGTTGGGTTGAGCCCATTTTGTTGTGAAAGTGAGACATGGAAATTACTTTAATGCTGTCAGCAGTTCATCAAGTTTGTTGTTCAAGTTTTTCATTTCCTTATATTTCTTAAACCACTCATTGTACAACATATTTACTCCCTCTTTTATGTTGGGATCATGGTTTAAGTAATGAAAATTTGTGTTCAGGATCTTGGCATGGATGTTTTGTACTCTTTGCATTTATATGGCATTTTCTTTTACCAAATAATAGGTTGTATTACTAATAATAACCCAGTTGGAAGTATTTTTGTTCCATTGCTGTTTGCTATAATAAATTTGTGAAAGTTTGCCTTTGCATTTTGAACCAATGGAACATCCATTTCCAAAGAACATATTTCAGGTTTTATGTTAGAGGATTGATTTCATCATTAAAATATTCTTAAAATTAGATGAGTTGTACATCAAAATACCACTAATGATGCAAATTTTCTTTTGGCAGATAATATTACACCAGAGCAAGGACCACATCAAAAGCGCCGTAGACCTTCGCGTGACCACAGGTAGTGGCTCTGGAACAAGCATAACTGTATTATCATGTTCAGGAAGCAGCAAACAGTTCACTTTGGAGCAAAGATCAATGGACCATTTGTCAGTAAAAGACCAGTACATGTTGAGACCTACATTGACAACAGTTGTTGCTTGTGGGGCTTTCATCTCAAGTTGCGATCTTTTATGTTATTAGTTGAGAGAAAAAAACGTCAATGAATTTCTTGTATTTATCTTCTTTTTTTTCTCTGAGACTGCTAAAGTTGTCAGATTATTACATTTTTAGGAAACTGTATGCATTGTTCCTATTTTCTTTTGCATAAATGCAACCTGGCCTGTATTTCAGCAACAGAACTTTGGTATTGTCTTGGACACAAGTCTGAAATCCATTGATCTGCTGTCTGATATGGACCAACAAATGTATTTAGTCACAACTTTTACTTTGATACTTATATTGGCTGATATGGACCAAATAAATTTATTTAGTTGCAGCTTGTACTTTGAGATTTGTGTTGGTGAAATGGGACAAATTCCTAAATTGCAAATTTATAATCTTGTACCTTAAATGACAGTATATTTAACAAAAATACATCTGATCCAATTAATCATATTTATTTAACTGTCCACCTTGTGCAATGTATGTTGTGATGAAATTGCAGTTTCAGCAATTTCAAAAAGCAACAAGTGTTTTGATAATCATTTCCTTGGTTGAAAAATTGGTTTAAAACCAAGTAATTTTCTGGAAAAAGGGATTTTTAGATGTCATTAAATAGTATAAATTAATTATTGCAAGCTAATTACTTTTGCACCTTGGTTGAGCTCTCCTGTTTTTTTTTTAGTTTTAAAAAAGAAAATTTGAATAATCATTCTATTAATTTATTATATCTCTCACCAAGTTTGTTTCTAGACAGTAACGCAAGTAGTCCACCAGCTACAGTTGCCAGATTTTTTGGATTGCTTGCACATAGGATAAGGATGAAACTTGCAGATTTCAGGATCAGAAGCTCCCAGTTCAAGGTCACTGACTGTGAAGAACAATTGTCTGTGCAATGACTTAGTTTTCCACCACTTACAATGACCACATTTTGTGATTAGCTTGCACTTGGGATAAGAAAGAACCCCATCCTTTTTAGGCAGAAAATGTTGAAAATCAGTGTAACTGTGACATGAACAATAGAAATGTTTCCAAACAGTAACATGATATAAGGAAGAAAATTTACTTTTTTGGGGTCAATAAACATAGTGTCCTAGTGGCTGAAAGAAGAAGAAAGTCAATTTTTCATAAAAATTTCAGCTTGCTACATAGATGACCTTTCACTGCAGGGTGGATGTGTAATGTTTCATTTACAACAGTTATGTGTGCCATTGTTTTAGAAATTCACAAAATATCAAGGAATGAAATATCTGTAGCATGTAGAGAGCAATATGTCATGTATTTAGTGTAATTTGATAATTGGTTAACATTTTCATTTTCAGATAAATCCCTTCCTTTGTGGATTTAGATTTTGTCAAAATTTTAATTGGCACAGAATTTTTTTTATAGGATTAAAGATGAAACTTATGTTGCAAATATATTTTTGAACAGGTATTTGATATAGTATTTATA
Source organism: Unio delphinus (assembly GCA_029339505.1). Taxonomy (NCBI): domain Eukaryota; kingdom Metazoa; phylum Mollusca; class Bivalvia; order Unionida; family Unionidae; genus Unio; species Unio delphinus. The sequence continues at coordinate 1,162,377 of JAQISU010000018.1, read as the reverse complement.
AGTATCATGAAAAAATTTATTTTGTTAATGTGTGGAAATAAAGTATTATGAAATGTCAATTGCAGTAAAGTAGTCAAACCTGCAAAAGCAACTTCTTGTGAAATCGGTATATGTAATAAAATGTTTAAACGTTAAGATTAATAAGTGTCATTAATGCATAAACTATGCAAATAACATGTATCGAGAGGACAAGTTTTAACCAGTCACTTGAAAGGAGAGGACCTGTTTTAATGGTCACTTGAAAGGAGAGGACCTGTTTTAATCAGTCACTTGAAAGGAGAGGACTTGTTTTTACTGGTCACTTTAATGGAGATGACCTGTTTTCACTGGTCACATGAATGGTTGCATTACGCACATTTGACCCAATTTTGAATTATTTTTTTTTAAATTAATGCATTTAGACAAGAACTTCATTAAGTGATACAAACTTTATAAGTTTACATGTCTGTTTAAATGAGATGACAGTGCAAACAAAGTTATTCTTTTAAAAAAACAAAGAGTTGAAAGCAGAAAGTAGTGACTTCAAAGTTTGCATTGATTAGATATAACTATTTGTGCCTTCTGGAGTTACATACCATTAGTATGTAAATTTAGTCTGGATCAGCATTTTTTTGCCCTGGCTCAGTAACAGCAAACTCAGCCCAAGCTCATATATCCCACCCCACCTCAGTCAGAAACTGAATTTTGAATACATCCATTATAAATTCATTTACTTCCATGGGTATCAATTTTTGTATGCCTTCCATTAGCAGTATCATTCTTGTATGATGCATCTGTCTATTACCAGTTTACATTTTTGCATAAGTTTTCCACCATCTTTAGTTACCAAACTTTGTAGAGATTTTGTACTTTGAAGAAGGAAAATGTCTATTGCTTTTGGGGTCAAAATGTCGAAAGCCAAGGCTGCGGACTAACTGAAGAAGAATGGTTTTACAACCATAATAGTTGACATATCTGTCTTACACCAAGTTTTGTAAATGGGCATGTACCTGAGGTAAGGAAATCGACAAGGATCACTGACTGAAATAAGAAAGAAGAAAAAATGGTTTCTGTAGCATTAGTTCAACATCCCAAACCTGGATCCAACTTTGAATATGACTTGCGCTTGAGATAAAAAAAAGAAACCTGTCATTGTTATGGTGAAAAGGTCAAGGTCACTGACTGAAAGAAGAAAGATGAATTTATGCACAACACTATCAGTTTCTGCAAAACATACCAGGACCAAACTTTGTGAATGGCTCATACTTGTAAGCCAGGCTACAATTTCTATTTTTAATTTTGCATAACTTTTGTTTTTGACCACATATCATGACCCAAGTGTGTAGAGGGCATGCACTTAATATCTGGAAGAGGCCTATTGATTTGGGGGAGCATAAGATCAAGGTCAATTTGGCTCAAAGAAAATAGAGTTTTACTGAGTCAGTTTTGTGCTGGAGTAATTCCTTGACCAAATTTTTTTTACTGGCTTGCACTTACGGTAATAAAGAAACCAATAGAATCTGGGGTCTTACGATCATGGTAAACCGTGAAGCAAATAATGTTTCTGTATTGTAAGTTTACTTTAGGACAACATACAGTTAAGTATCTTGTCATTTTTGTTAAGTTGTGAAAGTGATCCTGTTGTTTTCATAGCTATTGTTTATTAGGTCTTTTAATACACGAGTTGTAGAAATCACAGAATCCTAAGAAATTTGTACCTCAAAAAAAATAGTGAATACACACCCTGTAAGTGAAATTTGGAATGCTTGTATGGAAAATAAAATATAATAAGTTACATGTCTCTAAATTTTCATAAAACTTTTAATGTGCCAGATTTTCTAACTTAGAGTTTAAACTCTATTCTGTGCTTTAAAAAATTGTATATCTGACCAATCAGATTTAAATTATATTTTTCAAATCAAAACACATTATAAAATTGGTAATTGAGCAAAATGAACTTAAAGCTGGAGTTTGGACTTGTAAAAAATATTTGACCAATGGTTATTGATAAGGGAGATTACATAAAGGTCAATTCTCAGATGGCATATTAATTATAAAGTGTTGTTAAGGTTTTAGTTGATGGTATTTCTTTTTTTCTGCCTATAATTCATTAACCCATTTAGGGATTCTCTTCCTGCATGTTATGTCTCCTTAAGCCCCTTCAGGGACTCTGTTTATGCTTGGGATGTCTTCTGAACCTCTTCATGGTCTTGGTTTATGCATTCGATGTCTGCTTAACCCGTTGAGTTTATGCATTCGATGTCCTCTTAACCTCTTCAGGGACTCCCTGTTCAATCATGGGATGTCTTGTTATGCAGCCAAACTTTTCATTATGTGACTACTCGTATACTTGCTGTTGTGACCTTGAGGTCAGAGTTCTTTAGTCGGTGCTTTGACTGAGCTGACCTTGATGTCCGAGCTCTGTGGCTATTGAGTGCTTGACTGGACTGAACATTTGTTTTTTTCATAGTACACAAACACATTTTAGAAAGCTTTCATGCATTTTGTTTGGTTGTACTGAGAGCAGTTTCATTTATGTCACATGAATTTGTTTGACTGTAAAGGTTTGAATATAAATACACAGTTCTTTCTAAGACAAGTCCTGTAGTGTTAGATAAAGAGTAGATATAGATCTTTATCTTTTTTCCCATCTTTTTATGGGCAAGGACTGATCTGTGAGATGTGTATTGAACCATGGGCTAGGATTTCACCATGAAGCACACTTTGTTGTAGTGTTTATGTACTTTAGTATCATAAACATACCATTGTAAAACTTTTAACCAAAATGAGAATAGAATTGAACTTCTTACTCTTTTAGATTCCATTTTAGGTTTTTGGGTCTTGTTCTATTTTAGCAGTCTGACCTTTGACACTATATTTAATGTTTTATTAATACTGTAAACTTTGGATGGTTAGTGCAAGCATTAAAATAATTGTATATGGAAACCTTGGATGTAACATTTTCTGCACCAAATATAAACATATATGTAAGCAAAGAAAATTCTGAGACATTACAAATGTACTACTTGGATGATTGTTCTATTTCTTATTTGGTAATGAGCATGAATATTGCTCTACTTTTGAAACCGTTTGCAGGTACTTCTCATTACCACTTTTTTTATGAATCTACTTTATGTTATATGTTGTTTAATGTGGTTACCAAATATATATAAATATATATATATATATATATAAAATTTACAGATAGTTCAGTCCTGATGATCTCGATAAATGCATATAAGAAAATAGGCATTAGCATATACAGCCTTTAATAAATGCTAACATGAGCATAAATGTTTATTGTCCCGATTCCACAGTGCTGAAATATGTATTTCTGTTAGATTCTCGTTATATATTTATTAGCACAAAAGGTCATCCTATCTTCAAAATGAATTTATTTTTATTCATTGTTACACTTAGTTCAGTCTATAAATGTTTTTCTGGTTGCTTGGACGTTAGGTAATCATTTTCAAGTGAAATATTTCATTTTAGACAAGTTCTGTATAAAATCATGTCCAATAAACTTTCATGCATAAAAATAGAAATAAAGTCAAGAAGTGTATCATCATTTCAGTTCATCATATTAAATAGAAAATACTAATTAATTTATGACTGTTTTTGAAAGAAAATCACTTAAAAAAATACCCACACTGCTTTCGCAACAGACAGGTGTGTGACACAAAATGTTGACTGGAACTTGTTTGATGAACTGATTTGCTGCTTTCTTGCTTAAACTGTACTGTGCAATAAATTATTAAGCCAGGCAGTTATATTAGCTTGACTTCTAGGGCAACAGTAGAGTTCTAGAGTTGTTCATTCATATTTTTTTGTCATGAATAATGTTGAGTATGGAACAAAATTGTGTGGTGAGTAATGGAATATATTGCTTGTCCTCACAGTTTGCTATCATTACTGTTTTTCCTTGTGGAATGTCAAAACATAATATTCATATTGAAATTATAATTACTGGTTACCATGAACTCATCAGCCTGTTGATGCTAACCTCACTAATATCTTGTGTGATCAGGAAATTTGTATATATGTAGATGAACTATTAGTTTGAAGTGATGTAGATTTTCTTGTACATATAGATCATGTAAATATATATGTATAATACCAATATTTAAGTAACACAGAGACCTGTATAGTTTCTTTTTTATCACCATTGTGATTTTTTTGTTGACAAATGAAATGTTTTAGGATATAACTTGTCGTAGTGAAGTGAATTGTTGAGAATTCATAGGTTTATTGTAAATGGGAATTAGGTGCACTATAACATTATTTAAGAAATGCTTGTATTGAGTCTCTGAATCAAAACTATCAACATTGTATATAATGTTCAGTGGCAAACTGTTGTACTTTGTAGACCAGTGTCCATTATGGTGTAAGTTTGTTGTGAGCATACAGATCTTATCAGTGTGATTGTTTACACTTATATATAATTATGCCTCGGGGGGAAAAAAAAAAGAGCTCTTTGCTATAGGTAAGATTTGTTAAAATCTTTAAGCATTACAGTGTCTACATTTTCCATAGGACATTTCTTATATCAGTTAGTTTGAACTAGTTCTTTTTGTATAAATGTCAGATACCATATTTGCCTGTGTATAACCAGCCAAGAGCGGTGCTGACCCACTTAAGACACGAACATGATGTGTCTCAATAATCCTTCTAACTTATTGAACAGTTGGCACAGTTTTGAGGTTATTCCATTGCTGACGTAATTATCAACATCCAGTTAACCTGATCCATTGTTCCTTGTTAAAATTTTGGTTTTATCTTTAACTAGCAATAAGTCTTGCATTCTAATTGACACTTTGACTAATATATGAAAACCATGTCCAGGCTGAATGATAAAAATGTTTGCTTGGCCTTTCTGTATTTGTGGACCTAATGAAAAGTGAATTTATGCTATATTGGAGTATATTTATGCTGGACCAATCAATGCAAGGTATACCATTGTGCCATAAGTTTCACATATTGATGGGCAGATGTATTTGCTGTTTGTTACAATAGGGAGAATCCATTTCTAAAGACTGCTTCATTACAAATAAACTTGTCTGGCTTTTTCTTTAGGTTTGAATGCTGTTCAACACCAATGGAGTGCATTTAAATATTGAACAAAATACTTGACTGTATGAACAGTATTGGTTGCTGCAAGGCTGATCAACATTTATACATAGTCAGTTGTTGCTAACGGTGTGATCATTCCGCTGTTCAAAACCTCAACACTGAAACAAAATTGTTGATGTTTTATTATCTAATCGCACCAAACTGTTCATATTATCAAGTAGGACAAAGCTTTGCAAACAAATTTTGATCAAAAGTTTACATTGTGGCTACACAAATGCCAACTGCCAGAATTTTTTTGTTGAAAACTATCACTTTTTGTTGCATATGTTGTTTATTTCTTTGTTCTCTTATTTTTTCACCTTGTAGCAAAACATATTTTATTGTCTTAGAGTGAAAATCATACCAGATATTTCATGAAAAGAAGGCAGCATCTTTGAAAATGACTGGTTATATCACTTGTGCATATCTTTGTGGTAAATAAAAAGTAGTGTGGATTTCACTTTTACAAATTTAAAACTTTGGGATGTAACCTGGTCAGGTTTTAAAACATGTATTAAAAAATGTTTTATTCAAGCCGTTGTGAATGAATTTCTTTAAACTGTTTTTCAATTTGAATGTAGAAAGGCTCTCATTGCACATCAGTAAACAAAACACTTACAAAATTCAGTTTCTTGAGCCCTTGTTACCAGGATAAAATTGTTGCAGTTTGAAGTGGATGCTTTATCTGATATCACTGGACATCAGTACACTATAGAGTTTAAAAAATTTAATTGGACATGAAGCCAATTTTTTGTGTTATCTAATCACAATTCCGATAATGTTATAGGAAATTTATCGAAATTGATTGATACTGTCAATCACTAGCTTGCTGAAGGATTTACTGAAATTGTTAATGAAGCCGTGATATTAATGTGTTATGGACATTTTAACCAAGCTAGTTGCTTGAAATGTTAGCTTTAGTACCAACACGTATATTTGCCATGAAGAAAATAAGTTCATTAGGATTAAGTTTAGTGGAGATGTTTCTCTGGTTTGAATGGGCACAGTTTGCTACTGGGTTACACTATTGTTGGCAGCATGTAGGTTTACATTCAGTTACAACATGTACATGAACAGCCTTTTATCTCTTTTCCATCCATTTGAAAATACTGAATTCCCATGACATTTATTATTTGTAGAAATTATTCTCTTGGCTATTTATCAGATCACGGTATCATCTGTGTTAAGTACCATATATAATAGATCCTTATTGATGGCCTTCATCTGTACATACACTCGTGTTGTATTACTTTTCATCTATCACATTTAATGATTTTCATCCATTACATTTAATGGGTATGGAGCTAATCTGTTTTTGTAAAATACAACATAACCACTGTCTCCTTGTGTTCTACTTTTTCATCAATTTCTAAATGCTTTCATTCTCTGCATCTTTATTAAAAATTTCAAGTTTTCATTAGCAAAATGTATTGTACATAATAGACAGCCATGTATGGTTCACACAGTCTTGAAAAACTTCAATTTAAGAATGATTTCACAAAAGTTCATGTTAACTTCATAAAGTCATTAAATTTTTATTTAAATAAAGGACCTTAAATTCCCCCTCCCCCCCACCTCGATTCTTTCAATTTATCTGAGTGAAGGCAAAGCAATTAATTAATAAAAGATTTATCTCCTGTTTGTTTTTTTAATTCAGAAAAATTGAATGGGATTAATTTGGGCAGATTCATTGAAGTACAAAACCATATGGAGTTACACCCCTTTGCAGTAGATGTGGATATTGCTACACTGGTGCATCACAATATTTATCTTAAATACAATATGTATCTCAATTGTATTTCATTATTAAATTACAATATATGTGGGGGTCCATTTTTTTAAAGCATTACATAAATGTACTGTATGATAGGCTCAATTCTCACAACAAATCAAAACATTTATTTTGTGCATCTTTTAAAATTTCCAAAACATTAGACTTAAATTATCTTTAAAATTAACTTGTATCTTGCCAAACACCAACCCCTTTAATTAAAACAAGTGTTAAGAGTACCTAGATAAATTGCTCCATGATTGAACTCTTAGGTGCTTTTCAGCTCTCTCTTAAAATGATCCATTCATGATGAAAATATAAACATCACTATGGCTTAAGGTACTAAACTAAGAATGCACTGTCATTTTCTGGCCATAAAGATACATGTGTATCGAGTAGAACTGAAGAAACAAGTGGCATGGTACCAGCAAGATCATGTTTTTTTTTAAAAGCATGGATATAATAAAATTGAACAGTTACAGGATGCAAATAGTGCTGTTTCGATTTTGAATTTCTTTATTGTAAATGTTAGTCAAAGGCTGGCCAATGCTTTTATTTTTTAAAGTAGTGGGAGATGTGTTGCATCGTGGTTTATTTGGGGAAGTACACAAATTAAATTCTGATTTAGTAATGGCAAGTTTGCAAACTATGGAAGAAAATAAATGTTTACCAGAACAAATAAAAATGGGCAATTAAATGGATACCATATTTTGGAATAATGCTTTCTAACACTTATTGGTACCGGGTGATTGTGCAATTTTTACATTGGGCTGTAGCGTATATAATATCTAATACGTAGATAGTAGGTGCAAGAAAACGGTTTTTATACAGGTTTGGGGCAGTTGTATTTCATTTAGAGGCATGACAAATTCCCCAAATAATTTAATTTGGACAATTTATATTATTTCGTTTCATTCTATTGTCTTATTTTGATAGATCAAGTCATTAGTGTGATGCACTATTGCCAGATAGTGATTTATCAATGCTATTGAATCATCTCAAAGTGGCATGCTAATACCATTTGTGAATGCATTTGAAACCTGCTTATGTTTCCAATGAGAAACTAATATGCTCCCAGAATTTTTTTGTCCTTAAAGCTCTTAAGAAATTATATTCTAGGCTATACAAACCATGTAGTTTAATTGCAGAAAATTCATCTATGACATGTTTATATTATAGTGAAGGTTTGTCATAATTATATTAGGGTTGTCCAGATACTAAGAAATTGTAATAACCAGGTCAAGGTGACATTTTTTGTTGTGCATAATACATGAATTATGTTTCATCAACTACATTTTAATTATGGTACATTTTTATGGCATCAGCATTTGTTGAGATGTGTTTGAATTTCATCAGTTTAATTTGTCTGATTGCATAATAAAAGAAAGCACAAAGAACTTGTGTCATTCATTTATGATGTGCAAGTATTTATGGCATTAACTTTGTGTAAAAACAAAGTCATAATGCAACCTTTTTAGAATCCCTTGTTTATTTTCTTAGTAAAAAGAAGAGAAAAAAATCTCAAGTTATTTCATTCAGGAGATGACTTAGTATATTGAAGGATGTCAGAAGTTTGCATTTATTATTAATCAATAATTATTAAGACCATGTTTACCTAGATTTACCATAACCACAGCAGATAAGGCTGTACACTTTGCTTTCGCTCTTAAGTAGAATAAAAAATATTTATTCTGATCTAAAGAAAAAACCATTTAATAGCAGATCTGGGTCTATGTTGTCACACTTGGCTGCGTATTGTACACCAGCAAAATAACACTTGTCATACATTGCTGAATGTAGTTCTGTGTTGGATACTGGGTGGGGGGGGGGATCATTAGAGTTTAGAATATACTTAATTTAGGGATCAGATTTAAAAATTTATTGTCTTGTTTTTTGTGTTATTACTGTTTGTTTTGTTGTTGTTTTTTTTTTTGTTGTTGTGGGGGGGGGGGGGGTTACTTGTATTAAGAGCCAGAAATAACACTTAAACCAGGAACCTGATGACTTTCTTTGCTTTTTCATTCAAAAAATAATGAGTATGAATTTGTATAAATATAGAGATGTAGGTTTTAGTGTTAATTTATTCTTGAGCTATACTTTCTTCACTATTTGCTCTGGTTTTCTTTTTCAGCTGTGTTTTGCCTTTAGATTCTATTCGAGTGTATTTTTTCTCATTAACTTCATTGATGTCCAATTCTGTATGTACATTTTTATTTTTATATCCTGTAATTGTGAATAAATATAGCTCACACTTGGAAATTTTTGTTGTATTCTTCATGAATGAAATAGATGAGCCACAAACCAGAACATGTATTTCTTTACCAGGTTACAGTAATTGAGTATAAAATTTTTAATTTCTTTCAAACTGATATTCTTCATTCACTTGTAAAGCCATGTTATGATTGTTGCCAATGAACCACCAAACTAGTAGATTAGTACTTCTAATTCTGTCTCCAACTTTATTTGTATCACTGAGCATATGCTATGTGAGAGGAAAAAAAATGTATTGTTTTTACAAATTTTATTCTAAAACTAACAGATTTCTACTAAAAGAAGGATTACAAGAAAAATAAATTTTAAAAAATACAGATATATACGTGTAATCATATTCTTTCATGTCCGAGTACTTCATATCACCTTTCAATATGTGGAATACAGAATGCCACTTTAGCTTCTAAGAACACATCAGTGAGAACATATTATGGTTGAAAGGTATAATCTTGGACATACATTCCCTCTTTCCAGTTGGAGTAGACGCATAGTCCAGTTGAGCTTTGCAATAAATGTACTTGAGAACAGAAAGCTCAAGTTCCTGTTATTTTGGAACATTGTCATTGTGTTAGTGTACAAGTTGGAAAAAAATAATAGAAACCCTCCTGAGTGGATACCATTCAATCCTGAAGTCCTTAAGCCAAACATTTCTTTTGCCACCATCTTTGATGTCTTTGAGTAGGGGGATAATGACTTGTATCCTTGTGGTAAAAAAAAGTCTACCAAAATGTGTGCAAGTGCCTATACATGTAAGTTGAAAAGTCACCATCTATTCAGAAATGCATCATTCATGCCCTGTAACAAGCTATGAAGCACTGTTTCAGCCAGGCTTAACAAAAATGTGGAGACTGGTACCCTTTGTTTGATAAAGTTGGTCAATATTCTTACAATAATGGCCCATCCACATAACCAAATGAAATGTCACAGAGTATTTTACATGCTATTGGCATTAATTAATGTACCCAAATAAACAACCACTGATCAAATGCTAGTTCTATCCTTGAGCTCTCAACCAAGAAATATGGAGTATAATGAGGTTACAACTTTTTTCTGGACAATCCCATGCTTTGCCATATATGGGATTAGGAGAAAAGGGGATAATTGATATTCCGATCACGGTGACCAGTATAACAAAAAAAATTAACTTGGTTGATTTGCATAAAAACAAGGGTTGAACAATTGGGAAATTTATTGGTTAGTTTTTGCATCTGATATACATCTAAGGTAAAACAATACACAGTCATTTTTTTGTGTCATTAAACTTCTTTTGCAGGATCTGGTGTCTATTTTGTGGAAATCCCACAATGGTGCATCTGGCTGAAACAGTTATCAAACAGATGAAGATGGGAAGTTTTATTTTAAAGATATTTAACTTGTCATACAGTGTTAAGCAAATGTACTGTTAAAAGCTGTCAGTATATTTATTGTATGATCTGCCTAGATTGCAAGAACATTCATTAGTTCCCATGGACAAGGGCCAGTAATAGCTTCTTGTAGTCCCCACCAGTGTCCCCTTCAATGGCATCAGCCAGAGGTTGTCCATACAGATCTTCATAGGCCTTCTTGATGTTCCCAAGGTCAATCTGAAATCGGGAGTTTTAAGGCAAAATTGATTAAGTTTCATGGCATGCTTTTGGAACATTATTTTAAATAAAGTTTGTAAGACATACTGTGATTGGAGTTCAGTTCTAAATGATATGCAAAAAATGCTAATCTAAAAGAAGTATTTATGCAGTTACACAAATAAGAACTGCTTCAACTGTTGAATAATCCAATCAAAGGAATATATTGTATCCTTGAGACCTTCAATAGCACTTATTCCTCAAATCAAACTGCTAAGATCTATTTAGCAATGTATCCCAACAGCAATATCAGACTAATGTGTTCCTCAAATCAAACTAACAACCATACCAAACTGGCATTTTTATCCCTCAATATTATATACTAATGACCTGATAAAATTAGCACATATTCTTCAAATCAAACTTGTAACAGTTTGTATCAATCAGTAATATATCTAATAACCTAATATGTCATGCATAAATTTCGAATCAAAATTGACTGTTTCTATCAATAATGTGTCTTAATGAAGTGATGAAGTTCTCTCATTATTCTTAACATCAAAAATTGTGTTAAATTTTTTTAAAAATCAAATAATGTATCAGACTTAGATATGAAAAGACAACACACTGAAACTAATGTTGAACTGATCAGCCCAATATAGTGTTCCTTTGTTTTGACTTAACCTTAATATTGTGCATTCCTGGTTATTAAGAACTTCACCATTTTACCATCTGGCATTATTGAAAAGTGGTGTGACGGATTTGTAAAACACAGTCCTGGAATATGTGAGCTTCAAAAGGCACCCTAACTTTAAGAATATCAACCAAATCCAAATGATATGGTGGTGAACTTTTAGTTATGCAATGAGAAAGTACAAGATAAACACCTAAAATGCTCCAACATTAAAACTAAAGGACTGCTTTAAGACCAAACCAGTAGTACCAACTGAATTATGCAATGACTTCAAGAGGACATAACCCTACGTTTTTCTTATTCTAGGATCAAAGTCAACAACAGCTTTTCTTTCCATCACTTGATCAGCTATAACATTATATAATGACCATTCTTTCTGTGGTCTCTCTGCAACCATGCAGGATACAATTAGCACAAATTGAGTGGCAATCTCGTATAGTTCATATTAAAAAGACATTTTAACTTCAATTATTGCAACATGAGCAGTTTTACTGGTAATTGTAAATGATACAACCATAGGCTCTAGCAATAATGTTGCATTAGTTGGAACTAGTCTATAACAATGCATTAAGGTGGTTATACAGAATAAATGCTCTTGATTTTGGTACAACCCAGAGGTGAAAACATGACCACCATCATAAACCCATTCGCCTTGGATTATGGATTCATTTTATGATGGTAGTCAATCACTCCCTTAGAAGTTTCTAACATCACAAAACGGTCAGCATATACAGAAGGGTTAAAATCTGATGAGCAAACTAGATGCAAATAAAGACTACATAGAAAAGAAAAAAGTGACCACATCCTAAAATTAAATCGCGAAGTGCAGGGTAGTGCCAACATACCCATGGTAGAAACATCGCTAATAACAAGTGATATCAGATCTTGTGTGTTTGAGTAGATTAAAAATGTTTCCATTTTTCACTTCCATTAGTGCAGAAGACCCAAAATATGATGAGTTTTCTAGAAATATATCCAGGGCCTCAAATTTCTTTTTTAATAGTCGTCAGTTCACTAGTGTATCAAGGTCACACTGAAATAAATTGGTTTGCACCACTGGCTTGAAAATGCTCAAGGTGTATATTGGCAAACATAATGTATTAAAAAAATATGTACAAGTCATTAGATGCTGAAACAAGAATAACAGGAATGATATTATTATCATTGCAGCATTTAATAATAGTACATGTAATATGAAATAAATCATTATTAGTTTGTTTATAAAACTGGTCTCATTAACATGTGACAGGACTTTAATATGATGTATTGTGATGAATTGATATCAACTTGTGCATCGACTTCCATATGTTGTGTGCTGCTTGGATTTGAATTTCCCACAGATAAGTACCAGATTCCATTCAAAACCATTGAGGAGAATTTTACCGGTTTTAACAAAGCATCCAGACATGGAGAATTTCAAGTTTCTACAAATAATGCCAATCCACCATCAAATATGGTTTCTGTTGCTAAAAATAGTAAAACCATAAACAACTTCTTCACAAAACTGTACAACAGAATTTGACTAAATTTCAACAAAAGCAAAATTGAATAGTTTTGTATAAATGCATATAGGTACAGAATTTCTTTAAATTGATCAGATTGGATGGACCTTGCTCTCAACCCACAAGTTGATGCAATGTTAGGTAATTTTTTGACTGGATGTGATAAACTAAGCATTTTTTTTTCAAATTCTAGGAGTAAGATTTAATGTTTAATATTTCATATGCAAAGTGTATTGTCTTATATAACAAACTTCAATAAATAAAACAAAATGAAATGGGTTAAACTGTGTATTCACAAATTATGCCTTTTCAAAGTTTCTTTGTTAACTTACTTCACTTCTTGAAACAATTATGCGGATGAGATCATTGTCATCTGTTCCTGCACCTGCTATGGCTTGATAAAGACGCTCTGCAAAATACTTGTAGCGGTTCTTGAGAACTTTGACTGAAAAACAAAATTAAGTACACAGTCAACAGTTATCATGGCTTCACCTTTATCCTACACCAATATATATTTTTAGATAAATAAAATAAAGAATGATGGCACACTAAGTTGGTACAAATTTATCTGAATGTTATTTCATAAAACAAGTAGGAGAGCCTTTCAGGATCATGACACCACAAAAACAAGTAGTATAATCCCAACGTGGATTGTCTGAGCCTTATTCTTAAAGTGAATAGTTGTTGCCAAATGGATTCCATCACAAGGATTAAGTGCAACTTTGCTCTTTTTAATTATGTCAAATGTTAAAGTTTAAACCAGACTCAAGTAAAGATAACCTGCATATAAATTACATTCATGGTAGTACACCATGATGACAATTAAAATCAAGTAAAAAAACCTGAAGCTCAATAAGGTCAGACACTGAATATTCTATTGTACCACCAACTTGTCAGATGTTAAGGACCTAATTTATGCACATCAAGTTGTGAAACGATTTCTTATAAAAGCTCAGAAGATCCAATACAAGTTTATAAAACCAGTTCATCTGTCTTGGGATAGTTAGTTCAAAATTGTTATGTTACATTTACATGTCAATGCCAAAATCCATAAAGTAAAATATCGGATCAGGTATGAAGTTAGTCTTGACACACTCTTACATTGATATCAGTATACATACCAACTGTTATGCTTTTGACATAATCATTATGCTTTTGATGTAATCATTACACTTTCGATGTAATCATTACACTTTTGACTTAATTATTATGCATTTGATCTAATCATTAAACTTTTCACCTAATCATTAAACTTTTGATGTAATCATTACGCTTTTGACTTAATTATTATGCTTTTGATGTAATCATTAAGCTTTTGACTTAATTATTATGCTTTTGATGTAATCATTACGCTTTTGACTTAATTATCATGCTTTTGATGTAATCATTATGCTTTTGATCTAATCATTAAGCTTTTCACCTAATCATCAAACTTTTGATGTAATCATTACACTTTTTGTCACAAATTTCATTTTAAGCTTGCCTGTATATGGATTAGACTTTTTTGTACATTAAATAATAAAATTACAATAAAGCAATAAAAAATTGTTTCTGACAGTTTTATTATCATCTCTTTAATTCTGCTTATATAAATTTGGAAATGTTCTTTAAAAGAAGACTGCAGAATAAGAATAGCATAAGAGTACTTTTTTGCTATTTATAGCAACTGTATGTGACCCATTTCTAAGAAAATGTACAGTTTGCTTCAAATATGAACACTGCCTCATTATGTTCATAAGCTAGTTTGATAGCAGACCAGTCTATATTTTTAAACAGAATGGTGCCAGATGTTATGTCAAATGCATTACAGGATGAGTTGTGGATTATTATATAACAAAAAAAAGTGTTATTCAGCACTTGGATAAAATGATCATGCCATGCAGGATTCAAATTTATGATCATTCAGCATTCAGCAACACATGTAGATTAATTACAGTGAGTGCTGAACATAAATAATTTTTTGTGTATATTCTGGTGCATTGTGCAATTTGTGACAAGAATTTTGGCCAACAGTGAAACAAAGTTAGTAGCAAAATGAAATGCATCTTTATCACATGTGCTGTAGTTCTGGTATGCATATAGAACACTTTTAATACCCAAATTATACTTTTTTTGCCACTTATAATAGTAATAATTATGCTTTTTTGCCACTTATAATAGGAAAAATTATGCTTTTTTGCCACTTATAATAGTAATAATTATGCTTTTTTGCCACTTATAATAGTAATAATTATGCTTTTCCTTCTCAGGGTTGGCATCTATGCATCAGGTATAATGTTAGCCATCTTGACAGCATGCATTTCCAATCTTACATTAATATCAGGTATAAAGTTAGAACTTTTGACAGTGCACATTTCCAATCTTACATTCACATCAGGTATAAAGTAATAAATCTTGACAGCGTGCATTTCCAGTCGTATATTGATATCAGGTATAAAGTTAGAACTTTTGACAGTGCACATTTCCAATCTTACATTCATATCAGGTATAAAGTAATAAATCTTGACAGCGTGCATTTCCAGTCGTATATTGATATCAGGTATAAAGTTAGAACTTTTGACAGTGCACATATCCAAGTTTACACTGATATCAGGTTTAAAGTTAGAATCCTTTCAGTGTGCATTCCATTCTTTACACTGATCTAAGGTATTGAGTTAGAAATTTTGACAGTGTGCATTTCCAATCTTATGCTGATATTAGGTTAGAAATGTTGACAGGGCACATTTCCAAGCTTACACTGATATCAGGTATAAAGTTAGAAATCTTGACAGTGTGCATTTCCAGTTTTACATTGATACCAGACTTACTGATACCGCCTACTGATACCCTTACCTATTGAGAGGTAGCCTTCCTTAAGTGTGCCACTTGTTTCTGACTCGATGGCCTCCTCAATGGTAGTGCCACGTATACCTTCATACTGCTTGAAAGTGGCCTGCAGTTGTATGAAGCTATTCCTGCACAAAACCCGGTTAAACTCTGTTTCATCTGTTCCCCAGGCCCCCTCTCCAGCCTGAAGAAAGAACATTTCCAAATAGAGACTGAGCTGTTATTAAAGTATAGTTTGAAAACCTGTCCACTAGTTTGCTTTCCAGCCCAGTCACAATGGAGACATGGTATTATGGAGAAGGTAAGAAAGTGTTATGGTAAGAAACAAAGGGAAACACAAAGTATTACATTCAAAAATAGTATCATACAGTTGTTTTATTTCAGGCTTTTCCATAATAGCCATGGCTGAATTTTCATCTCTCATACAATCAGTTAATTTCTGGCTTATCCATAAGGGCCATTGTTGAATTTTGATCTTTCGTAGTCATTTTATTTTAGGATTTTTCCATAAGGGCCATGGCTGAAATTTGACCTTTCATACACTCTTATTTTCGATTTTTCCATAAAGGCCATAGCTGAAATTTGACCTTTTATACATTCAGTTTATTTCAGGTTTTTCAGTTCATTAGGTCCAATCAATATTATATGTCTATACAATCATTTCATTAGGTCCAA
Source organism: Unio delphinus (assembly GCA_029339505.1). NCBI lineage: Eukaryota > Metazoa > Mollusca > Bivalvia > Unionida > Unionidae > Unio > Unio delphinus. The sequence continues at coordinate 1,145,988 of JAQISU010000018.1, read as the reverse complement.
TCAATATTATATGTCTATACAATCATTTCATTAGGTCCAATCAATATTATATGTCTATACAATCATTTCATTAGGTCCAATCAATATTATATGTCTATACAATCATTTCATTAGGTCCAATCAATATTATATGTCTATACAATCATTTCATTAGGTCCAATCAGATATATGGCTGTACAATAAGTTTATGACATTCCTAAAAAGTTGGCGACATTTAAATTATGATAAATTATAGAATCCCAGCAAATACATACATAATTTAATCAAATTAAAAAAAAAAACAACAGAATATGTCATTGTCAAAGAAATAGAATTAAATCTTAAGACATTGAGAAAACAACTAGAAAAATAGTTCTCAGATTCAGAGAGAAAATGGTAAAAATGTATGAAAGTTTCACAGGTATCCATAATAATTTCAAATGACCTATTTTTTCTTTTAAGGTAATGTTGCTTTTACCTCTCATTTAAAATTGCAATATCTCTGTTTTCAACTAATCAGAATCAACAAGATAGTGATTAGTATAGCAAAGATATTAGTAACAGATGTCATTTGATAATCATTTGCTATCAATACTCAGATTTTCTTCATAAGTGATATTTGTTACCTGTTGCTATGCCAAATTGTCAACTGATTGTCCAGTCATTTGGTTTAACACCAAAAAAATCTTAAGAAGCCTCAATATAATTGGAATTTAGCAAATATATACATAGAGGTTGAGCTATAATAATCCTACATATGTCTGGCTTCCAATATTTCTATCAGTAAACTATTATAGTTTTGTTCTCTTTAATTTTCATTTTTATCTGAGATATTATATATATATATATATATATATATATATATATATATATATATATTGCTCATAGTAAATCATTCTACTTTATATTCTGACATCATCCTATTGCTCAAAGTAAACCTTAACATTGTAAAGATGATAATACCTCATGGAGAGCAGTAGCATCATCATTGGCTCTTTTAAGGTCAACTGCTTTGCCCTCCTCGCGACTTCCAGTGCTAAGCGAAACCATCATGCGGCAGAAGTTACCTGAGGTATCTCCCTCTAGATCTTCCTCAAGACTACCAAACTCTGCAACACAAAACCCAGCTTAATCACATCTGTCACAATTACAATGGCTTTAATTAGACAATCTACAGTAAATATGAACACAAAGTTCAAATGTGAATGCAATATTCCTGAGAGAATCTAATCTATGCAGTTAAAATTCCTGCATCTGCCCTTGTCACCACAAAAATTTGAACTCTGACCATGAAGTCATCTACTGGAAACCTCTGGCATCCTCAGCTAAAGGAGCTGCAATGGTTTAATGATTAGGCATTGAACTTTTGACTAGAATGTTAAAGGTTCAATTGACACCATCCAATCAGCCTAATAAACTACCAAATTTCTCAGGAGTTTAGAAATGGTCATGGGACATTTTGCTCTTAGCAGTTAAATTTGGAAGTGCTTCTGGAGGAAATCATATTGTGCCATCTTTAAAAAATTAAAAGCAATACAAAATATACTTTTAAAATAATTTGTGAGTTAGGACAATGACTATATGATATACGCAATATTCTAGAAAACTTTTAAATGACAAACATTTCAGGAACTTTTAAATTGGCACTAATAACCATCAAACTTAATTCAAGCAAATATATCAAACTTACTTCAAAATATACAAAAATTCAAAGTTTTAAAACTACTTCTCAACAAATAAAGTTATAAACATGGATATGGTTTTATGTAAAATGATATTCTTCAAGCAAAATCTTGCACATAATTAAAACAAAGAAATTCTCACACTTAGATATATTTACTAGTGTGCCTAAGAATTTTTTTTAGTTCTTTAGCACAAAAGGTTACATTGTATTATTAGCATATTTTAACAAAGATTATTTCCTTAGTAAAACAATGTTCATCCTCAAGATTTTCATAATTATTTTATAAACCAGCCTTTATATCTCCTGAAAATATTATCAACTGAGAATGTTACTTGTTATTTTATACTTTCTTTAGTCTTATTTACAAATTCATTCATTATAATCCCAAATTTTTATTATTTTTTTTATCTGCTCCAATTTGTTCTATTGAAATTTATTTATCTTGTATTCCAAAATATTTTTGTGGGGTTTAAATTTTTTTTTGCATGGGGAACAACTATGCATAACCCCAAATATGTGATTCTCAATAATCCTTATAACAGGTTGCACAAGTTAGTTCCCTTACTTTCTAATAAAAACAGGCAAGTTATATATGGTTTTAATATCAAATTACTATAACAAAATTTCTTGACAATCAACAAGTGTTATAAACAATAATCTGGTTTACTAAATTTAATACACTTCTCATTAGAAATAAGGTCGCAAGAGTGGTAATAGTCTTAGCCAATAAGACAAAAGATCAGTTCGTTAAAAATATCGCTGACACTTGAACTACCTTGATGATATAAGGTTCCTTAGGAAGTCAGATCAAAATGTGTTTAGAAATATGGCCTTGGCAGTGCTTACATGTTGAATCAATCACATGTAATATCATTGCATTAATATGCATGGATATTATTCAATGTTTGAACATGTCTGAAAGGCTCAAGATCCATTCAGAAATATGGTTTCTGGGGGTGTTCACAAGCTTATATAGCAAGTAGGTTCAACATCAAATCAGAAACATGGACTCTGGCAAGCTCAGTCAATCAGATGCAAGACCACATTGTAGAGATTTGTGGATGTGAGCATGAAACTGAATTCATCTGTGATCTTCATTACGTAAACTAGAGTGTCCACAAACGTGTGTGTTTGTGTGTGTGTGTGTGTGTGTTTTATTCGCAAGATAAAACCTTCTAAATAAAATGTCAAATGAAATGCACAAATATTAAATATAAAATACAAAGATGCTGAATTTCAGTAAAATGTATATAAAATAAAGACATATAAAATCTCTAAACATGCAGTCCAATTTTTTTTAATAAAAACCACATTCTCTCAAAAAGTTTAAGATTTTTTTTGGATGTTACATGACCATACAGTTAACATCAATTACAAGTACATGTGCTTCCATCTTACAGGGTGTTAGTCAATACTATGTATTTGGTGGATATTCCCATGGTATGCACTTTGGCTGAGGTTTACCCTTCAGAAGGCATGCACAAGTCTGGTATGTGTGTCCAGTATGTGATTGACACAATATGATCTCATCTCTGCTATTTTTGTTCTATACAAGGGATGTCATGCTCCAGTGATGAGTTGATGTTCTCTAGTTTGATAATTGAGTTTTCCTTTCACCTATATTGTTCTGCATGACAAACATGCTGATTTATACAATATCTGAAGTCAGTAAAAGAAATCGTACATTTTTGAAGCAGGTGATTGCAGCGATGCAATTAGATGATTTTAAATGAAACCTCTGCATTTATTATGTCACAAATATCAGAAAGACCTCCATTGCAAGAACAAGACCACCACCATGAAGCCACTCTTCTTAACTTCTTAAAAATGCAGGTTTATCCTGTATTTTAAAATTCCATATATGCATGCAGAGAAATTCAAACACATTTGAATTTTTACCTAATACAGTACTTTGACTTTATATTTGGTAACTGGTAATTCCTTGACTCTGTCTGTGTGTGTGTGTGTGTGTGTGTGTGTGTGTGTGTGCATGTTTGTGGATTTGTAACAGATTTTTGTAAAAACTCAGTCATATCTCTATGATGTCTGCAGTGTGGCAGTTTATAGTTATGTCTAGTACTGGGTCATCATGACACAGATATGTTGCATGATGTCCCATCCAGCTACTGACACAAGGAAGACCAGTCACAATACTAACATCTGAATGATGAGTGCTTAACGAGGCAGCTGTTAGTACTATTTTATAAGTCTTTGGTATGACTCAGTCGGGATTTGAACCTGCAAACGCCTTCTCAAACCATTAGGCCACCAGAGCACTCCTCATTTATTTTATAGTTGGTAAATGGTAATTCCTTAACTTTATATTTGGTGAATGGAGTATGATGAAATTGTGTATATTTGACATCTGCTACTGATGATGGCTGACATATTTCTATCTGATTACATCTGTTTAATTATTACCACTGAAAAGGATTTCATCCAGGCCAATCCCTTTATTTAGTAGTCTTACCTTTAGCATATTCAGCCTTGATCTGTGCAATCTCTGCATTACTTCTGGAGCACAAAATCTCAATTAAAGTGGACTCATCAGTTCCAGCTCCCTGTGAAGGAAAGAGGAAAGACATAAAACAATAATCTAACAAGCCAGATATACAACCAGGCAAGAAAGATATAAAACATTAGTCTGACAAGCCAGATATACAACCATACAAGAAAGACCTAAAACATTAGTCTGACAAACCAGATATTCAACCAGGCAAGAAAAACCTAAAACATTAAGTCTGACAAACCAGATATTCAACCAGGCAAGAAAAAACTAAAACATTAGTCTGACACAATCAGCCAAGAAAACAAAACATTAGTCTGACAAACCAGATATACAACCAGGTAAGAAAGACTTACATATAAGTCTGACAAGCTCGATGAGTTTTTATACAACCAAACTTTCACAAAAATTGACTGATTCAAGCGTTCTATCTCTAACTGCTGTAGAATGATGCGAGTTTTATTCAAATAAGAGTCAGAAGAAAAAAAACATCAAGACACATCAAATAAGACACTCACTAAAGTAAAATTCAAATAGGTCATGTAGACATTAAGCCCCCATTATTTCAGTAATGGGGGTGACCCGACAAAAGAGCGCACAACAAAAAAGCACCAACAAAAGAGTGCAACACAAAGAGCTCAAGACAAAAAGAGCGCCGACAAAAGAGCACCGATTAAAATTATACTAACAAGTAGAGTAGAGATCAAATAGTCATATTGGGAAGTTTTCAAATGGTAGAAGTTTTAATTAAAAAATAAAGAAAACATTATTGAGCAAAAGAAAGATGTTTACAACTATACTATCAAGTATAAGATATAAAAAAGTTATATAGAGACATTTTCAAACGATGGAAGCTTTGATCTATATATGTTGGTACAGACTAGCGATCAAAGAATCTGTTGGACATGTATATATAGTTAAAAATTCCTATATAAGTTCACCGTGTTCTGCAGTTTTACAAAATGTACAAAATTACAGTATAATAGTTGTACAAAAAATTTACATGGAAAAAATCAAGTCACAGAAGGGGAAGACAGATATTGAAAAGATAAAGAAAACTGCTTTGATGGACTATCTGCGAGGCATTGATCATAATCTTGAACTATAACTGTCATTTTAATTAATTCCTTTTAAGTCCTTTTAAGTAATGATTATATTTTAGTTAAACGTTTACCTAATTTATGCAGAAGTGATTTATAATTTAAATTTTAATACACTTCATTTTAAGCATTTAAGACTTTCAATTACTGATATTATTTGCGCTAATTTGTCTTACGCTATTTCATCGGCGCTCTTTTTGTGTTAAGCTCTTTTGTTTTGCACTCATTTGTCAGCGCTCTTTTGTCGGGGTGCCCAGTATTGGGTGTCATTTTTCAGAGTTTGATTTTACATACCTTTATATGGCAAATATTCACTCTATATGGATAATCATACATCTATTTTACTTTGGAAGATCAGTATTTACATGCCTTAAGACTAAAGTATGTCAACATTTTTTAACGAGATCAGAGGTGTGATCTAGTTGTTCTTGTTGTCGTAGGGTTTAATGCCATTTTTCAGCACATGATAGGCTATACATGACAGCCAGTATTACTGGTGGAGGAAAAACCTGAGAAAAACCATGGAAAGAACCACAGACCCATGAGAAGCTACTGGCAAGCTTTCTCACATAACTACATTAACATAATCTTACACTTGAACCCATGCAGACAAACGTGAGATGGCAGTGGTCCGCAATGGAGAGTGCTTTAGACCACTCTGCCACTCTGAGCCCCTTTGTGTGATCCAGTACAAGCCACATGTAATGTCAAACAATGAAAGCTATGCATGTTGACAACCAGATTTGTACTACTCAATATTGTGATGATTAGACTCACTGTGCTGGGTTTTTAACCCAGTTTAGTACCTGGCCAACACTGAATTGATCAAAATGTTTTTCTGGAAGTTTCTTGATGACAGTTTATGTGCAGAGCATTAAATAATCAGGAAGGAATAGACTTTGGCTACACAAACTTAGTATTAATTTTAAAACAACATTTTATGTTTAATTTAAGATCTGTAAATGCACATTCATGACCAGCATACGTTTTACTATAAAGTCAAACACAATATTATAAACAGTTATCTCAAGACCTTGTCAGTAAGTGTCAACTTTCCACATAGTTTACTATAGTCGGTGGGTTGACCATATGGTAGCAAGGCTGGCAGTGTGGCAGTGAAATTGGCAGTATGGTAACAAGGTTGGCAGTGTAGCTGGTAGTGTGGCAGACTAGCTAGCAAAAATGGCAATGTGAATGGCAGTAGAGCCTCACAGATGACAACAGGACATCATTGTTGGAACACCAACATAGCTGACAATAGGGTGACATAATTGGTAACATTGTTTGCAAACAAGCAACATATTTAAAAGCAAAGTACTTGACAACAGAGCAACACAGTGGTGTCACCAGAAAGGAGGTAGAGGGTCAAAGTTCATTGAAAGGATGTGAGTTTTGAACTACATAATTTGACCTTGAACTGTGAATTCTGATTGTCATGGTTACATGAAACACACATTTTTATAATTTCATGTTTGCAGTATGGTGAATATAAAATTCATTAGTTGTGGGTGATAATGTTGATATTGGTTTATAACTATTTTGTTTGTATTTTTAAGGGTACAGTTTCAATGAGTATATTTTTGTTATTAGGACCATATTATTTCCATTTTATTTTTGCAGTAATATTAATGGTCAGTTCTGAGACTAGCTCTTCATAATTATAATTTTCTTCATTTGCATACACTGTGTGACGTTTTCACATGATCATAATTTTTTCAATTGCATACACTATGCTTGGTGTTTTCACATAATCCTAATATTTTTCATTTGGATATACTGTGTTTGTTTTTTTCACACAATCAAATTTTTTAAAATTTACATACACTGTGTTAGGTGTTCTCAAATAATCAAATATTTTTCCATTTACATACACAGTTTGGTGTTTTTAAATAATCATAATATTTTTCCATTTACATACACTGTTTGGTGTTTTCAAATAATCATAATATTTTTCCATTTTCATACACTGTGTTTGGTGTTTTCACTAAATCTATATCCATTTAGTTTCTATCCTGTTACCATGGGGGTCTGTACAGGACCTGCATGACACTCTTGCATGCCAGTATGAAGATAAATACACTTTAGGTGCAAATTAAGCAGATGGATGGATGGATGGATGTTTTACTACCTTCATAGCTCCTTTCAGCTGGCGGGCATCATATATTCGTGGTGGTGTAATCATAGCAATCACCAAATCCTCAAAATTTCCACCAAGTTCTGAACGGAGATCATCAGCAAGACTCTGGAAAATATAATATTCAGGTAAAGAATATTAATATTCTTATTCTGTATATGATTTACAGCATTCGCTATATTTTACCTGTAGATCACTGACAACACTGAATATTTTTGTTTTCTAGATCACTGACAACATTGAATATTTTGCTCTGTAGGTCATTGACAACATTGAATATATCTGTTCTCTACATCACTAACAACACTGAACATTTTTGTTCTCTAGATCACTGACAGCAGTGAATATTTTTGTTCTCTACATCATTGACAACACTGAACATTTTTATTCTCTAGACAGCAGTAAATATTTTTGTTCTATAGATCATTGATACTAAACGCACTGGACCTACAATATTGCTATAGTATTAGAATCTGAATAAAATCACAAGTACCATTCACACACATCAAAACAGCATTCATTTATACTCCAATGATCTTTTATGATCAGTGTAATCATGATGGCATAAAATTATTTTAAAGACGGCATGTTTAGCTTGTCATATTTTAGTGCCAAAATAAGAGAATTTTCCTGACAGCAAATATACAAATATTTTTCATTGTGATAAAAAATTTGTCACACTGTAGTCAATCCAAATCCAAGGGACCTATTTTTAGGTTCGACATACTGCCATCAGCAGCATCCAATCTTTAACATTTTTATTACATGTGCAGCTAATTAAAATCATGATTGTAACTTAACAAAAACAGAGACAGAAGAAAAGTATTGATGATGTTTGTATGAGTGTATATGGAATCTAAAATAATATTAATGAGCTGGTTGATACACAAGCAAGAATTGTAACAATTTACCAACAGCTGGTTGATGCATGCAAAAAGAATTGTTGTTGTTGTTATAGAGTTTAATGCCATTTTTCAGCACAAGAAAGGCTATAGATGGTGGCCAGTATTAATGGTGAAGGAAAAACCCGGGAAAACCCCGGACAGAACCACCAACCCATGAGAAGCTAACCGCAGGTGAGATGGCAGTGATCTATAACAGTGACCACTTTGGACCACACTGCCACTTGGGGTTCCAACAAGAATTGTAACAATTTGCTTACAGTTGGTTGATACATCAACAAGAATTGTAACAATCTGCCAACAGCTCGTTGATACATGATCAGGAATTGCAGCAATTTGCCAACAGCTGGTTGATACATGACCAAGAAATTTAACAATTTGCCAACAGCTGGTTGATACATGAACAAGAATTGTAACGATTTGCCAACAGCTGGTTGATACATGAATAAAGAATTGCAACAATTTGCCAACATTTTATGAAAAAGAACTTAATAAGCTTCTAAGGTAAGGTACACCAAAATGATCCAGTTATATCTTGTGGTAGGCAGACTCACAAAGGATGTCAATTAAGTATGGTATAGAAACAAGAAATCTATTACTTTACTGCTGTGTTATAATATAGAAATCTTGCATAGACTCTACAGCATAAAAGGCTTGTCCCTCTAACCATACATAAAAGGCTGGCAAAAGGTTGGTCATTGTGACATACATTTACCCATGGTGAGTAGTACCCTTTAAGTTTCAGGACTACACTAAACTACTGGTGACCAACATTCTACCATGGCGAGTAGTAACCTCCACAATATATATACCCACCATATTTCACAAACAAGTCAAAGAATGTGTGCTAAATGTACTGGGTAATTAATGGAGAGGAAAAAGTAGATTGCTGGGACTGATTTATGTCCATTGAAATATTACCACTGAACATGTTTAAGTTCTTTCATTCTCATGACAGTGTTAAGGTTCCAAAGGCTTCATTCATGATTTATTACCCTGCCATAGCTCTGCTTGAAGGCATCACTAATCTTCTGCCGTTGCTCACATGAATACCGGATGAGGCAGCTGATTATTTTGTCCTCATCCGTTCCTGGAAATAAATTAAAAAAATGAAGATTTAGTAGTATTTGATGAAAGTAGCATCAATTAGAGCACCAGTTATACTATCTGATAATCTGATATTGCCTTGCAGATTTGATCAGTTGAATACTCAAAAATTATATAAATGGATACAAACTGATAATCATGCAGTGTGTGAAACCTGCATGGTTGCTTTGTGAATCTACTCATTCCTTTCCTTGAGTACAAATCTACATTAGACAATAACACAAACAGGACAAGACAAATATAAAGTATAATTACCTTGCAGAAGCTAGGCAATGTTTATTTGTGAGAAAAAAAATTCACAAATAAGGAATAAAAGGAACAGGTTTGCACAGTACATCCTCTTAAAATGCAACTTAAGTAAGCATTCCCAAAACAAAATGTAGTTGGTTAGAGTATAGGAATCCAATCAGTGACAAAATCAAGTATGAAATTACCCACCATTATGGATCTTAAATTCTGTCCAATGAAAATGTATCCAGGATATAGGATTTTGTTTTAAATTAAGATCAGTAAATGATTTGTTCTAAAGAACTATTAAAAACTTTTCTTGTGAATAATTAAGTTGCACTAGTGGTTGCAGGATTTAAAGTTCCATCCGCAAAACACAGCCAATATTGTGCCAATTAAAATTAAAAGTTTTACAGATGTCCATTTAGAAAAATAACAGAGCTAGGATAAAGCCTTCTGCACAAAAATACAAGCCAAAGATGATGTATTAAGCGGTACAAGTTTAAAATAAAATTATATCCATCGTTTACATTTGAAGAAACTTCAAATCATGGTTTTGAGAAAGTGAAATTCATGGCATTGAACTTGGGTAACATTTGCAGGAAGTTTCTTGTTATCTATGATTAGGAATTAATGTGGCCTGATTCTTTTCAATTTAAGCTACTTTGGAATTCCTATTTGTTGCGCTCCATTTGTGAGTTTTGGAGGAACCAGTCATGATATCATTGAAAGGGTGGCTGGGAAAGATGATTTTATGAAGAAAAAAATGTAAATTTTCATATGCAGAACTGAATGGCATGCATGTCCCTCTTTATGTCTTTGCTTCAGCAAACAACTTTATGATACTGGACAAAACTGTGACAGTTACTGACAGGTGAAATCTGGTTCATGGTGCACAGTGATATAGTTAGCCTCACTTTCTAAGTGCACAAGTAACTTATTTGCACAGCGGGATTTGTTATTTGTAACATCAGGATTTGTTATTTGTAACATCAGGATTTGTTATTTGTAACATCAGGATTTGTTATTTGTAACATCAGGATTTGTTATTTGTAACATCAGGATTTGTTATTTGTAACATCAGGATTTGTTATTTGTAACATCAGGATTTGTTTCTAAGAAAACAAGTAGCCTAAAAGCAATATATTTGTACTCAATGGGTTCTCATAGTTTCTGTTTTTGCTGTTGCATATTTTGCTAATTAGCTGATGTATACTAAAAAGCTGCTGGACATTTTAAAATAATATATCAGTCTAATTTTCAAACAAAACGTTTAGGGCATTTGCCCCACATAGGCAAAATAGGGCATGCCATTTAATTACAGATCATGGTACAGACCATTTCTAGGATGCATAACAAATATTATAAATTTATCAATAAATGGAAAAATATTTCTTAGAAAGGCCAAATTTATGAATAGTGTCCAGAAAAGACATTCCTGTCTACCTAAGTAGTATCTTCCACCAAAGTGATGCTGATGGTACGCATAGTCTAAGGTCTGTTAGACATAAAAGCTACACAATGCCAGAGCCAAAGAAGTAATTGTTTAAAACACAAGTTATTTATTGTCTTGGACCACTGGTAAGGAACAACATTCCCAGTATGTAGGATCCTAGTACTTCCTTTTATCATAATCAATGTCTCAAATAGTGTTGTTCCGATTATCGATTATAATCGATCATCAGTTGGTTGAGCAGATAATCGATTGTGAACTTCATAATCGATTGTGTAAAGGGAGACTACCTTTTAGGTGTATGCAGAGCACAAAGGTTAGTAAAACTCCCAACCACAAAAAGTTGACCTGAAATTTATTAATTCCCTTCACATCTACAAATATGAAACCTTATGATTCATAATTAGGAACATATAGTCATTAGTACATGGTCAAGTAATTAAATTGTTGAGTTAATACATTTAAACACGTTTTGTTGGTTTGTTTCAGTGAAATTGCAACATCTTTTGTAGTATTTATAAACAATGACAAACAAGAAAAACATGTCCTTCTATACTTTAAATTATAGACACATCACATGTGAATTAAAGAATTTCGGGGGATTGTAGCAGTATTTCAGTTACATATGACTGATCAGCCATAAAAGTTGCATTCATTTAACAAAGTTGTAGAACAAAAGTAACACAATATAATATTATTGTCAGGTTAAAGTATACATGTCATTAAAAGAGATTACTCCTGTACATTTATAAATATATTGAACTCTTGATCAAAGATATAACTGTTTAACAAAAATTGAAATTTGCTCTTAGTAACCGATTATAATCGATGATCAGTTGGTGAAGGGGAACCGATTATCGATTATGAATTTCTGACCGATTCCCATCACTAGTCTCAAATGTATGAAATATTGAGATAATTGAACAGTTCTAGAAAGGAACAACATTCCCGGTCATACAAGGTAGCTTCCTAGCACATCCTTTTATCATAATTGATGTCTCAAATGGTTGAAATCTTGAGACAATTAAACAGTTCTAGTAATATAAATACTGCCTGCTTTTCTGTACTCTTGCATTGTTTTCACCATTGGATTTGATATTTTATATTCTATATTATGTATGTTAGATGTTCACAGATGCCTGTCATTTTTAGCATCACTTAATTCTTTAGAGTCAAGCCAAATGTATCATATTGTGTTGTATATACTGTATATATTGTACATAACAGCTAGAAGGCAACATGGTAAATTAGTTATGTAACTGAGTTATCTTCTCTAAATATTTTTTTATAATAATAATAATAATAATAATAATAATAATAATTATTATTATCTCAGTTGGTTTTCTGTGATCAAAACTAGTAATCATCACACACACACACACACACACACACACACTAATAAAAGCAGTATGACACCATGATGATGTAGATTTGTTTTTAATGTCAAACTCACCAAGTCCCTTCATTGCCTGTCTTAGCTCCGCTGCTGCTGCAGCTGCCACCCCAGCATCAAAATGTGCAGCAGGCTTGATTGTTGGTTTATCCTTTTGAAAAAAGAATAATTTAAATTTTTGGCAACCATTCATCATCCTTTGGGAAACAAACTCAAACTCTCATTTCTGATCATTCTGAATTCACAGTAATAGGAAGATGTGGTTATTGTTGTAGGGTTTAACGCCATTTTCAGCACAAGATAGGCTACACATGGTGGCCAGTATTAATGGTGGAGAAAGAACATAGGAAAACCTCTGGAAATAACCACCGACCCACGAGGAGCTACTGGCAAGCTTTCTCACATACCCACATTGGCCGAATCTGAGACTCAGACCCACGCAGACAGAGGTGAGATGGCAGTGATCCGTAATTGAGAGCGCATTAGACCACTCGACCACTCTGGTCCCCCCGCTGATGGATGGCATATTTAGAATATCAGGTGTAGTCTTTTTAAGGATATACCATAAGCTTATTGAGTTCTAAAGGACAACTGGGAGTTGTCAATATGTAACAGGTGCAATTCATGCCTTAGTTTCAAAGCATACTATGTTACAAACAATAAGTACATTTTAATTTACCAAAGCATATAAGTCTTAGATGAAAGTGAGGATTTATGTGTAGACTGGTCAAGTATATTTAACTTTCTCCACATGTTAAGAGGACACTGGTTGTATGATAAGATTATATTTTGATGTCTTTGCCCCCAAAATATTGACAAAGTGTCTTTTGAAGATATCCATTATGTAATTCACCCCAAAAAATGCTTGGACCAAACATGAAAATAAGGGCTTGAACTTTTTGTGTTCATTCAGTGACAGTGCTAACTGAACTAGCATGTACAAAGCCTCATCATAACTGTGTGAGGACATGATAAAAATAACACGCATTGACTAGCAAAAGAGGAATACGAATGGAGTGTCTATACAATTGGACAATTAACCATATTCAGCTACAACTATTGTACAGGAGGTGGATGCACTTATCATTTCTGCACTTGCATGTAGATGAAGAATACAAACTATGACTTGACAACTTCCATTACGTAGTGTTATAGATGAGACACCTCATGATGTATATTATGTGTAGTCATTTTGCCCTTACTGACTGGATTATATTTCTAAACTACTGATAAAAAACTGAAATAATTTGGAGGTCAGAATTGATATGTGCATACATTATTCTGCCGACTGTTGACACAAGACAGAAGTAGTAATACATGATGTATATTAGGTCTGCTATTAAAGGGAATGGAAGAATAACAAGGGAAAAAAGAATGATCAAAATGGAGAATTAATTATTGGTTTTGACTGGTACGTACAATATAGTCATAGTGAAGAAAAAAAAGTAATCCAATAATTGTGAATCTTTTTGTATTAACAACTGTTTGAATTGGATTTTTCAACCCGCTGACTCACAATCCATGCAGCCATAGCTTGAATGACATCAGTAGGTTTTGTTTTACCCGTGAACCATGTTATTTCACTGTTGATGGTTGCCACAAAGGTAAGCAGACGACACATCCACTGTTGGCTGACTGTGGTTCAGACTGAAAGCACAATCTTCTGGGCTTACGGGTGCTCAAACAGTCACTCGACTAATGGGCCGATGAACCTCTCCATAATGCTTTGCGCATGGTGGTCACCGGATTCGGCCCACCTTTCATGCACGCCTGTGTTTGCGAAGAATTTCGAAACGTGCTCATAAATTCCATGTTAGGATCAACGTGCAGTAGACTGGGATTAGGGGTTAAGTCTCTTTGTAATGACTAGGGACGTCAACCGCGATCTTTGACGTCGATCATGCCCGTGCAGTGACGTCTCGGACTTAGTCCTACAATGTAAGCCCCGACGCTGATATTTATGTTTGCTAGCACTAAAATCAAGATCAACATGTGATACGTCTTATGGGTAGGACTAGTCTCGGACTGTGCTTCATTCCTGGGAGTTAGTATCCATCATATTTTTATTCCGTCAGCTACTGATATGCAAACGATTATCGTTGCAAGCAGGCCCGCACCTAGGGGGTGGGGGTGGGGGGCAACCATGGCACTTGTCAGGGGCCCGAGCTAGATAGGCACATATATGCACATATTTGAAACACGAAAGGGGCCCAAACTCTGTCAGCTGCCTGGGGCCCAGAATTTCCTAGGTGAGGGCCTGTTGCAAGCCACCGGCAATAATTGTCTACCCTACTTTATCTCTCGTGGTTGCGTTGCTCATATATTTTTGTTTGTTATGGTTATTCGTAAATTTAAGTAGGTCATAAACAACACATTCTAATAATCTTCTACACATCAATGAAAGGCCCGTTTAATGAATCGACCAGCGACTGCGCCTAAAAGTGAAACTTTGGCACATTAAAATATTATCAATGGTAATGTTGGTTCACAACAAAGAGAAGTATTTAATTTTGCTAGCAGTAACTAGTTAAGCAGGTTTATACATATTGATAAACACGAGGAAATTTTCGCACAGGCAGCCACGTGTGATAAAGGAGCACTGGTGATCACGCATGTGTCTTGCTGGCAATCAAGCAGCCAGTGCTCAGCTATAGGGCCAATTCCACACCCAGTTTGCATTTTGGGTCTCAATAACGGTACAAATACCTGGACTTGTCAACTAGATATATTCATCGACCACATTGCCGACGGCGGAGAGACCCCTTTTAATAGACATCCACTCATACCTTTACTGCGTAAGTGAGGACATGTAAAAGTCTGAAAGCTGACAATATGTGGGCCGTCCTCTGTTTTTTCCCTAGTCACAGTATTGTGAAACATGCAAACCCTTCGACAACTTGGTAAGATTGTTCGACCCACTGTTCATCTTTCTTTCATTCACTATGGTAATCGAGACGCTGGTTGCTTTTGCGTTCGTATTCAGCAGGCATAGCTTGGAGGTACTGCAGTCATTTCAAGGCGGCATAGTTTCTCGTCAAATCATTTTACTGATCTTATCTGTTCTGATTTGTTTGTTTGTTTGATTAGGATTTTTAACGTAGCTTTAACAATTTTTCAGTCATATCGCTACGATGTCTGCAGTGAGGCAGTTTATAGTGATGTCTCCACTGGGGCATCATGCCGCAGACATGTAGCATGATGTCCCACCCAGTCACATTATCCTGACACCAGGCCGACCAGTCCTAACACTAACCTCTTAATGCTGAACGTCAAGCGAGGCAGTGTTAGTACCATTTTTGTAAGTCTTTGGTATGACTCGGCGGGGGATCGAACCCACGACCTCCCGCTTCCGCGGCGGACGCTCTATGCACTAGGCCACCGGAGCGGTATATCTGATCTGAAAGAACAGGTAGTTTGCATGGCTGAATATAAGGCGTTAGTAAGTGCCCCACCGAATATTACTGCGGAAAAGGTCATTTTGCAGCCATGGAGATATTAAGAGGAAGGATGCCCTTTTTAATTAGCATTTCCTGTGTTTGGGCTGGCAACGACATTTGCTGCGTCTTTAAGTCCAGGCGGCCAAGGTCCGATGATTTTTATTTTAAAGAACATTTGGCAATAATTGAAAAACCCAACTTCAACGTCGCCGAGTACTGCTTAGATGGTGAATGTTTCCAAGGTCACTGATTTACTTTGATGCATATATCTCGCTGAATACTATTCCATATCATAAGGGTCAAGCACGTGTCTAATAGCGATTACTGATGCCTATAATGTTTTGTTGTTTCTACAGGCATATTTTGTGGTATAGATTACCTGGCACGCTACCGCATTGCCGCTTGAATGACTGCATGAGTTAGACATGGCATAGGACATGCATGAGGCCATCTGTATATGCTAGGCCGAAGTAGATAATATAAAATGGCATTCGGCCATCTTCCACGCGAGATGTGCTTGCCTGAGCGACGCGATTGTTTGCATTTGTCTCAATCCAGCGTTGTTTCCACATAGCACCAAGCACTGGGAAAATATATTACTTTCTGAAATAGTACAGGGAACAGCTTCACTTTGTCACCGATGACAGTTCCACCTGCAATTGGTGCTAGTGCCGGGCGATACCTTAGTAGATAATATCCCTGATGCTCATCATTGAGGTACGTATAAGCAAATCTATTAAATCCCTCAGGAGGTGATCGATTTTTTCTGTTGGCAGAAATTCATAACCACTGTACACAGACCAGACAGACAACTCCGGTGAAGTAGTCATCATGATCCCCAATTCAGCCTCATAGATGGCAAAAGTCTTTGTTACCGTTTTGCAAATGTAAGAGGTCGGGCTATGAATTTTTCCGCGTTCCAGAAGTCACTAACTCAGTCGGTCACATTGATATACTATAGCTTTACCTGCAGTTATGTGGGCCGTCGTTGTATCATTCGGTTTGATTGCCAATGCATATAGTGGCACCTCAGTATCACAATCACAGATTCTCTCGCGGCTTTTATGAAGTTTTGGATATGGTCCACTGATCATCTGACACTTACTAGTACTTAGTCTAGGCCACAAGTATTTGGGTCTGGCTGGCGATAAATACAATGAAAGGCGACCAAATTACACAACACAGAGTGCTCTCAAGATGGAGAAAACGAACTGGTATGTTGCTGATCATTTTGTGCACAGATTGAACTAGCTGAACATTCCTCTTAAATAAAGTCATGGTCCGCTCAACACGAATTGTGAATGTCATTTTCTCTACGCGTGTCCCTATACTGGCCTCGTCTTTGCACTAAATAAACTCTATCCTTGATGTCTGCTTGCAGAAATCACGTGCAAGTGTGTTGTACTTTGTCTTAAAATCCATATGCTGATGCTGTCATGTTGATCGACATTCGCAAGATTATTGAGGGTCGTTTCCTTATGATGAACGCCAGAAAGAAAGCAGAGTGATGGTATACTCCACATATTAGAGAGCGAAAAAGGCAAGGCATCCAGTCCATGGTCCTCAGGGTTGACTAGAGCTACTCTTGTCTTTCTTTCCTCTTGTCCAAGGCATATCGCACGCCTTGTTGCTGCTTACCGTATATCGGATGATAAAGATCCCATCAAAATCGTAAATTACCAGTTGTTAATTGTATCATGCAAGCCACTAAGGGTACAGCTAGGGGGTGTGGTACGTGGCTGACACAAGCTGCACATTTTTTGTAAATTAAGGTGCACGACTATTATGATGTATATGCGCATACTGCCGTCTGGGACTTTTTTCGATTTTCAGCGTTACGTATTCAATCACGTTTTAGATACGCCTTAATGACCCATGAAGCATGGGGGTCTTACTTTGATTTAAATTTTGACGACAAAGCAAACCTGTTTGGTAGCACGCACCAATATTCAGCAGCTCCGAGCCCTTGATAAACTCTTTCGCCATTATTTATATGGCATCTTACCATTGCTTGTATGGAGCCTGTCCATACAATGTATCTGGTTTGGGGTTATCTACACTTTGTTGATCAGTGTGTGATCGGTGTG
Organism: Unio delphinus; assembly: GCA_029339505.1. NCBI lineage: Eukaryota > Metazoa > Mollusca > Bivalvia > Unionida > Unionidae > Unio > Unio delphinus. The sequence goes on along the minus strand of JAQISU010000018.1, from coordinate 1,127,978 downwards.
TGTGTGTGTGTGTGTGCGTGTGTGTAAGACACACCGAAAGTATTGCACACCTGAGGTACACTGTGAAAGGTTTGAGAGTATGTATGTGTGTGGTTACCGACGGATCTGAGGCTAGAATAGAGATATTGATCAGAATTTTCGTCTTCGAAACAAGTACCTCAAAAGCATTATTGTTGTTGTGCCTTGAAGTTCATATTTCATGCAATCATTGTCTTACAAGCATGGATCGTAATTGCCATCGTGAATAGTCTGTAGTCTGACAAGTATGGAACGTCATGACCATGATGTATCATCCCTAGTCTGGCAAGTATGAAACATGACCATGGTGGATTATCTCTTGTCTGGCAAGTATAGAACGTCGAGGCCATGACAAATCACCTGTAGTCTGGCAAGTATGGAACGTCATGACCATGATTGATTATCTCTAGCCTGGCAAGTATGGAACGTCATGACCACGATGTATCATCCTTAGTCTGGCAAGTAGGGAACGTCATGACCATGATGGATTATCTCTAGCCTGGCAAGTATGGAACGTCATGACCATGATGTATCATCCCTAGTCTGGCAAGTAGGGAACGTCATGACCATGATGGATTATCTCTAGCCTGGCAAGTATGGAACGTCATGACCACGATGTATCATCCTTAGTCTGGCAAGTATGGAACGTCATGACCACGATGTATCATCCTTAGTCTGGCAAGTATGGAACGTCATGACCATGATGTATCATCCCTAGTCTGGCAAGTATGGAACGTCATGACCATGATGTATCATCCCTAGTCTGGCAAGTATGGAACGTCATGACCATGATGGATTATCTCTAGCCTGGCAAGTATGGAACGTCATGACCATGATGTATCATCCCTAGTCTGGCAAGTATGGAACATCATGACCATGATCGCCTTTTTCTAATCTGGCAAGTATGGAACGTCATGGCCATGATGTGTTATCTCTAGTCTGGCAACTATGGAACGTCGAGGCCATGATGAATTATTGCCATGACGTTATTTCATCCATATATTGCCACGCTATAGATGATGCATCATGGCCACGACGTTCCATACTTGCCAGACTAGAGATGATTCACCATGGCCATGACGTTCCATACTACCCAGACTAGAAACAGATGAATTATCTCTAGTCTGGCAAATATTGAACGTCTAGGCCATAATGGATAATCTATAGCGTGGCAATATATGGATTAAAGAACGTCAATGCGAAAATGCATCACCCGAAGCCTGGCAAGTATGGGTGAATTAAAGAACAGTATCGCCAGGATTTACCACTCCACAGTCTGGCAAATATGAATCAAAGTACGTCGTGTCCATGATGGCTCATACCCTAGTCTGATAAGAATGGATCGGCGAACTTCGTGGCAAATTGCAATGGAGCATCACTCCATGCCTGCCAAGCACGGGCTTTAATGACGTATTCTCCGTACTCAATGAACTTGTTCTAAATGTTCAGATTTACTGAAAATTATTGTTACCAATACTTATTTATATAATATACTTCTTAGTAATTTTGCTGAGATTATTATGTATAGTTTTATATCGGACTATGTGTAAGACGGGAAACGGACTATTATGTATAGTTTTATATCGGACTATGCGTAAGAATGGACTATTATGTCTGGTTTTATATCAGACTATGTGTAAGACTGGAAATGGACGACGGTATTATGTATAGCTTGATGTCGGACTACGTATAAGATTGGAAATGGACTATTATGTGTAGTTTTACATCGGACTATGGGTAAGACTGGAATTGGACTATTATGTGTAGTTTTATATCGGACTATGTGTAAGATTAGAAATTGATTATTGTGTATAGTTTTACATCGGACTATGGGTAAGACTGGAATTGGACTATTATGTGTAGTTTTATATCGGACTATGTGTAAGATTAGAAATTGATTATTGTGTATAGTTTTACATCGGACTATGGGTAAGACTGGAATTGGACTATTATGTGTAGTTTTATATTGGACTATGTGTAAGATTAGAAATTGATTATTGTGTATAGTTTTACATCGGACTATGGGTAAGACTGGAATTGGACTATTATGTGTAGTTTTATATTGGACTATGTGTAAGATTAGAAATTGATTATTGTGTACAGTTTTACATCGGACTATGGGTAAGACTGGAATTGGACTATTATGTGTAGTTTTATATCGGACTATGTGTAAGATTAGAAATTGATTATTGTATATAGTTTTACATCGGACTATGGGTAAGACTGGAATTGGACTATTATGTGTAGTTTTATATTGGACTATGTGTAAGATTAGAAATTGATTATTGTGTATAGTTTTATATCGGACTATGTGTAAGATTGGAATTTGACTTTATGTATAGTTTTATATTGGACTATGTGTGAGATTGGAAATGGACTAATATGTGATCCTGTATTTAATTTGACGACGATGACAAGCAAACGAATTTACGAAAAAGAATATGGGCAAATGCCTCTCTCACGTACAAATACAACTCGTTGCTAGATAACACAGGCGTCTGAATCTATATCCTTCATAATTTGCATTATTTGTGTCACTTTTTAATTTTATATTTATTTACTATGCTAATAGATTATTCGTGGACGTCAGCGTTTCCGTATATCGACTACTTTAGTGAATTGTGCAAGAAAGTATTTTATCTAGAAGTTCAAATAAATATCCTTACATCGCCTGAATGATTTCTTCAAATCGAGAAATATGCACAAGGAGTTTACAAATGCAAAACCGTTCTGTATCCAGCTGTCGTGAAATCAATACATTTCAGCATATTGAATAAATGACATTTAATCCGATTTTTAAATCAAGGCACTTGAATAAATAATGCACATGGTGAATATCGATTAGGCTTTTGAAGAGGAGGAAGAAAAACTGGCCATAATGTGATGATGATAATGTAACGACGACAACGACGAGTCCTTAATCTATTAAATTCATTCTTGTTCTAAAAATTGTATTATTGAATTTTGGATTATTCTATAATGTTATACGAAGGATATTATAACGATAACACCCATTGACATCAGAGATTTTTGTCAATTATTATATTCACACGCAAACTGATCAGTAATCAGTTAAGATCTGAGAAAATTACTTCAACAACGTAAATGATGATATTATCGATGGTAATAATGAGACGACAAATGAGCCATGTTAAATTAATGAACTCACGTTAAATATGCTATGTATCACTCACTCTTCACTGTCATAAGGTTTAAGCGGTTTAGTAACGTGACTGTGAATCATAAAGTATTCACCGTGAGTTGTTGCTTTGCAAGTCACACATGAGTGACATGAAGTTCATTTATATTTATCGTTTGTAGTAGGTCATGGACGAGGAACAACAAAAACATTTTGTAGCGTTGGAGTCCGGCATAACATATCATACTAAATACTTTGTGCCAACTTGATTCTGAGCCAACATAGATTAGCAGACATGGCACGTTGTGCTTTATTTATTTCTGATATTTATTTAAAATTCTGCTTTTGTACATCTCGCCCACGTTGCAGTCTGAAAAAAGCTAACACAACAGTCATTTCACTACAAAACATGTATGCATCTTGCCCACACAGCAATCTTATTCAAGGTAACACAACCAATTTACTGCAGAAAAAAAAAACACATTACAAGGGTACCGCAAGCGGTATATTACAAAACCGCTGCAGGTTTAAAACCCCTCCAGGTTAACTATTAAAATATGCACAAAAACCATATCTTCTTCCGGTCAAAGTATTCTTGGCCTTTGACCCCATAATCAATATGCTATTTCGTTGCCTTATGTGCAAGCCATCAACAAAGTCTGCGCCAAGTCTGAAACATTTAACTAATTTTACCGTGCGAAAACGATTTTTCATGTTTCAATCAGTGACCTTGCCATTTGGACCCTTAAGTTAATAACCTTTTTCTCTGCCCCAAGTGCAAGCCATCAACAACGTTTGGTTAATGTATTTAAAGTGGAACGAATGCCATTGTGTGGATACAGTTTTTCGTCTTTCGGACATAGCGACCTTGACATTTTACTTCTAAAGTAAAAAGGGTTCATACTTGCACCAAATGCCAATGTTTGGTAATTGTACATTTTGAAGAAATGCTTTGTTGTGTGGAAATCCTATTTCCTTACTCAAATTGATTATTATCCCTTCCGAGCATGAAAATCGGTCGAGATTTTCAATTTACCAAGTGCAACCTATCCAAATAGTTTGGAAAATTAAGTCCGCTGATAACTCAAGTTATTGTGTGTGGGGGACTCTTTTTATTTTGGGTCTGTTTCTAGAAATTCTTATTCCCGCGTGGTTCTGCGCCAAGGTCGTGGACCACACTAAGTAGCCACGGTTTTAGACAAAGTGAGGGGGAGACGGCGACTAATCTTAACCAGTCCAGCAGTCATTTGCGGACACTCACCATATTCAGATCGAAAAATTATCGGGGACATTAATGGCTATATGCATTTCACTTCCGATTGATTACAAGACATGATTAATATAAACAACAACAATTTTCTCCTCTCCCATTGCCTTCCGTCTTATCGTGTTTTATTTGAACTCATATCAGTATGTTGCGAAAGCAGCACTAACTTCTTGAACAAGCGTAAGCATGTGGTGTGCATCAAACACACTGTTAAGTGATATGATGATAAAAGCAGAATCATCCACTCTGTATCATCATAAGATACGATGTATTTTAATGAGTTTGTTGCTACGTGAATCATACTCTGAAGGTGAGTCATGCGGAACATCTCAAGCAAGATATGTAGACTGGTAATACGGGCTTAATATTTATATACATGCAAGCAAAGCTATGTTAGAAACTTCTTTTGTCGCCATCAAATCAAGCATAACATCTTTCAACCAGCCTACTGTGAAAACCCAAGACAGCCCTAGCACATATCCTCTTTTATGCACGAGGTCGTTTTGACGATGGATAAATGTGTAGGTTGCAACTGAAGTTTCCGAAAATAGGGCTGCCTTTTAACAAACAACTTGAGAAATGTGAAACCAGAGCTTATCACCCAGCATATACAAATAGCAAATCAGATGATATTACGCAAGTACATAATACATGAATTTCCTCACACAGGGCATTTTTTATATATGAAAACTTGAATATGGAGATAAATGATGTACACTGGTAAGGGATCAATCTGGTCAAGTGTTCTGGGTGAGTTGTCTAATAAATTCAAAAGGTTCCTGACTTTCCTCAAAGGGGTACGAAATCAAAAATAGATGTCTTATCTACTCAAAGCGTGCATATAAAAGTGCGCATATGTAAAACGATGGTCAAATTCTAAGGGGCAAGTGACTATATGTAAAACGATGGTCAAATTCTAAGGGGCAAGTGACTATATGTTTGTGTGTTTACGGGGGGGGGGGGTGAAGGGAGCTTGGGGGGTGTTTAGTCACCCGGTCCTCTGGGCTATTTTTAATATGGACACGCCATATGTACGGATTAAGAAAAGACGCACACGGACCATTTTTAACACAGACAACAGATGCACCTATTAACGTAAGACGCACACGGACCATTTTTTAAAATATGGACACTGTACATGTACCGATTAACATAAGACGCACACGGGCCATTTTTAACATGGATGCACCGATTAACAAAAACGCTTGGTTTCGTCATATTTGTATACAGACGCCAATATGTTCAGGAATGCAAAATACCGACGAATATGTTAAGCTGTATAGAAATATGGCTGTTTAAAGTTGTTTTTTTTTTAAAAGTATTCCGTACAGTAAAGTTAAAGTGGAGAAGAGAGGCAGGAAGTGAAGTTGGTGCGGTGTGAAGATTACACAAAGGGCTTAAATAATTATTGTATAATTAACTATGTAAAAAGACAAACATTTTAATGTTTTACAAAATTATTAATTCAGTCCGTCTGTATGAATAATTTATAATGTAACAGATTTCCAACGGTACTTTTCGAACCACGCCCACACTCATAACTAGCGACTCGATTTTCATCAGTATTCATAATTACAAAAGAATGAAATAATTGCAAGTGCAATGCATTACCTGCAACATACATTACTATGGTTTAGTTACGAGTTATTATAAAGAAAAAGGAAAAAGAAACTTACTGCCATGATTCAAGATTTCTGGTTTGGTCTGCTCCGCACAACTTTCACCAAAGTACACACCTTTATTTCTCGATTACCTGGGCAAGTAAAACGACAGGTAAAGTTGCCAGATGCCGGCAGGTCACGTGATATGTGATATGCGAATAATTGTCAAATGAAACAGTTCATCTCCCACCTACATATAAACCATTAAAAGTATGCAAAGCCGGCGGCGATATCGAGAATGCTCCACGACTATTTTTCTTGCAAGCGGCTCTGGATCTTGTGTGACGTGTGCATTAACTTCAATGTATCTGGTAAAACTCGTCAGTGTACGTGTAGTACTCGGTAGTTTTCGTTGTAAAGTTTAAGCTCTCCTCTAATGTTTGAAGTCTCCATTTATAAATACATACATAATTAAATGTCAACAAGTTTTTCGATGTTATTTCTTGATATTTTGGAGAAATGCTTTTAATTGAACAAGATGAACCAATTATAACAGATTTATTTCTACCAAGGCAAGATTTATTAGCAGGCAATGTCTGTAAATACCCCCATTCTGTATCGTTAAATATTAAATATCGATTCTGGTGACTCACAACTGGAATTTATAATTAGATTTTCCATTTTCATTTGATAACTCATATATGATACCTAACAAGTTATTTTGTCGTGACCACGAGATATGTGGTCACAAAAACTTTCAAGCCCAAATAAGCCCATTGAATAATTATGATATACAAATAATATTAATGGCATGTATGCATACATGCATCCATTTTATTCCGGCGGAGGTGGTGTGAACTGCAGCATTCAGAAACATTTAGGCTGTTATATTTTATAGTAGTCATCATAGCGCGATTCGCATCGACATATTTTTCAGCCGCAACTCTTTCCATATCAATAACTATCAAAACAGATTATGTCACCCCACCCCGCAAAAAAAAAAAAAACAAGAGGCTCAAGGGTGCATTAGATCTCTCTTCTTGCTGACAGCTATGTAAAGTTTAAGGTCACTGGCCAAGACATACGGGTAAGTAAGTTGCCATCTGAAGTGTAATGATATTTTTCATCTTTAGCAATTGCGCAATATTATGTGGCGGATTGGCATCATTTGTGACGGAGTGGCATCATTTGTGACGGAGTGGCAACATTTGTGACAGAGTGGCATCATTCGTGTCGGGTTAGCATCATTTGTGCAAACTTTAAAGACTGTATGCCATGATATTTCGGTGAAACTTGGTCGACTTCAGTTTACTAGCTTTTGAAAAGTAGTTGTATACAACTTTGGGGTGGGTGTTAGCTACTGTCTCTATTAACAATAACAATATATACTATATTGAGTAGTTGTTGAGAAGTCAGATGTAATCTTTTCTTTTATTTTCATTTTTTTTGGGGGGGGTGTTATTTACAAGATTAACATCATCTGTATTAAATGTAAAGGTCTTATTTTTATTACACTATATGTTAAGTTTTGTCAATATTTAATTTGTTTAAAGGCTTTCCAATTTTTAGTAAGGGAGATCAGTATTGTAAGAAAATTAAAGGTCATCATGCAATGATGACTTTTGCCAGCTTCGGTCGAATCAGCGAAATTTGAGAAAAATAGCCTGGAAACAATTGTTTTGATGCATGTTGCGATTTTAACATGACGATAATTGGTAAATAAATTGTATTATCAAATAATTCATTTGTGAACATTTATAAATCATAGCAAAAAGTCTTGCTTTCATTACTTTTGATGTGGATACAAATATTGATATGTTAGTATATTTATCTTAATCCAGGAAACAAAAAACAAAAACAAAAAATAATGAAGCTTGACATACATTGTTTGGGACAACTTTAAAACGAGCATATAACTTTAAGGTGGAAATACACAAACAAAAACAAAAGTTTTTCATACTAAAACAAAATAGAACACGATTTCAAGAAAACAGTCCATACATCGTAAAATTTATTTTCGTTTTTATATTAGAGTGTTGTATTTTAGAGCAAGATCGCATCTCTCGAGAGCAGGCTGACCTAAATAATCTGTATAGTCTAACAGGTTTTTAAAGTATTCCACAGAAATGAAAATCTTAGTCAACCAGACAAAAATAAGGATGTTCGATTGTGACCAGTTTTACAGAAAACTCCGAGGTATGCGCTATCACTTAAATGTGATATGCTCTATAAATAGCATGACTAAAACGAGGTATGCATGACTAAAATGAGGAATGCATTATGACTAAAATAACATGTGTCCCTAAATGAGACTTGTCGGCATTCCGTATGACAGATAACAGTTCGTGTGACAATTACCAGTAGCAAAATTGATCACATACACTTTCCGGTATATAATGTTCCGACTTTCTTCGTCCATGCGATTGAAAATTGTTACTGATGCTTTTGCATCGTTGTCAGAGCGTTGTGAATAAACGGTGTTTCTATGGGGTCGACCAGGAAGCTGTTTAGCTTTAATAGGTCTTTTTGACGTTCTTTAACTTTTGTTTGTTTATAGTTCTCTGATTTTTTATTTTTTTTGCAATTTATATTTATAAGTCAATCGTTTAGTAAGCATTTATCGAAGGACTGCACACTAAATTTATCCAATCGTGGAACGATATAGAACACATACTTTAGGAACGATAATGGATTTTGCAAGTAAGAAGACGCAGGTAATTTGGTCTAAATTAAAAATAAAAGCTTACCTTCCCAATTAAGTCCTGTTCATTTTTGCAATGTATGGATTAATGCCAAGTTTGCAAATGCTTTTGATAATGTTTACCCAGGTATATGTTCCATAACCCTTTTAATCAATTCGTTGTTGTTGTTATATTATTATTATTATTATTATTATTATTATTATTATTATTATTATTATTATTATTATTGTTGTTGTTGTTGTTGTTGTTGTTGTTGTTTAAACTTAAGATTATATGTGATATGAATTTCTTTCGTTCTTTCTTTCTCTATTTCTATCTTTCTGTCCGTCTGCCTGTCTATCCATCCATCCATCCATCTACCACCACCACCACCACCACCATCATCATCATCATCATCATCTTCTTCTTCTTCTTCTTCTTCTTCTTCTTCTTCTTCTTCAGTATTCCGCTGCAATATTTTGTGATACATTTCCTTTACTGCCCTCACCACGCATACGTTTACCAGGATTTAATTTTTTTAAGATATTGTAGAATTTACTTTACGATTGTGTTGATTTTCCACGCATCGTTTCCGTCAATTTTATCCAATCTTGAAATAGTTTTTTTTTTCTTCAGAACGCGTAACAGTTCAGGTTTATCTCTCCGCTTTTGACTAAGATTTTCAATATTCTTGCAATATTTTGTGTTTACATTTCTTAATTTTAATTTTAATTGGTATCATTATCATATAGCCATTATTCATGCTTATTTTCCGTTAAACTCTGATACATGCATACATCTTCCTCAGAAGATGTTACGACTCCAGTCTTCAACTATGCGACAGAAAGAAGCGAAACCAGGAAGTTTAGTAAACTCAACAAATAACTAATTTCTCTAAGTTACAAAGTTCAAATACCACTCTGATGGCATAGTGGTTAGAGCGTTCGCCGCGGAAGCGGGAGGTCCTGGGTTCGATCCACGTCTGAGTCATGCCAAAAACTTACACAAATGATACTAACAGCTGCCTCGCTTGGCCCTTAGCATTAAGTGGTTAGTGTTAGGATTGGTCGGCCTGGTGTCAGGATAATGTGACTGGGTTTGACATAATGCTGCATGTATGCGGCATGATGCGCCAGTGCTAGACATCACTATAAACTGCCACACTGCAGTCATCGTAGCGATATAACTGAAAAATTGTTAAAGCTATATTAAAAATCCTAAACACACACACACACACACACACACACACACACATACAGAGTTCAAATTTTAGAGACATTTACAGTGTTGTGAATTAAATCTCAGGTGATACTAAATGTCCTATCTCAAATCTAAAAGTAAGCAAAATTCAGAATGAATTCCAATAGTCTTGAATGTCCTGATGTACTAAGACGCTTTAATGTCCTGATGTACCAGTAGTTCTACATGTTCTGATATATCTCAATAATACGTTCCAGAATGTGTTTTAATGGATTCACAGAATCCCAAATAATGTGTTAATCTAGTCAATGAGTACTTAGTCACTCCAATGAATCCTTGAAATACACCATTCTTCTGAATGATCTCTGAACACAATTGCACACTCTGAAGATAGATTCCCAAAGACTGATATGAAATATGAATGAAAAATTGCATACTCTCTCTCTCTCTCTCTCTCTCTCTCTCTCTCTCTCTCTCTCTCTCTCTCTCTCTCTCAATCAATCAATCAATCATCACAAAAGCTAGGTAGGCAAAACCTCCAACTTCAATTATGGAGAAAGTTCAGCACACAA